>JAABKJ010003711.1:0-25521 GCA_011634705.1 Andricus grossulariae | reverse complement strand
TATATATATATATATATATATATTCACAAAAAATCCTTAATTGATTTTCCTTTATTGCAGTGAAATGAGGATCACTTATGCTTTACTCTTCACCTTTGCGGTTCTCCCAGATTTTATTGGTAAATATAAAAATATTATATAAATTTCCAACCAGGAATTACGTAACACATTTGTTGCCATTTTTTAAATCATTCTCAACGCTACTGAAACAATAGAAATGCAATATTGTGAATCTTGTAAATAGGCTACGTCATACCACAATAAAATAATAACACGTGTTTACAATGTTTTGGGCTCCAGCAGCCAAAAGGGGGTTTTCAAGGTAATTTTTCACGCTGATTACGAATTCAGAGTCCGTCTTTCGCTATCAGGTTAAGTTACTGATATAAATCATTCAGCCATTGTTAGCAGTTTTCAACAATAAGGTATTATTTTATTTGGATAAATATAAAAAATCAAAAATAATGTGCTAAGAAACTGAGACGTTTGTATTTATTTGAGCCCGTTTCCAGTATTAGAGGCCCAATTTGTTAGGGAATAAATCTGGATTGGAATATAGAAAATGGATTTTTAACGACATTCGAAGGCCCATTTCACGGCAATTTCTCAGGAGATCCGCGGTAATTGGCCTGTAATCTCACTTTTTCTTTTACCGAAGACGTTTCGAACGACGCTTCTGAATGATGGCCATGGAGCTGCTTCTGTGGCCGATATACATTTGGTAAAGTTGTAGTGGTTCATCAATTTTCAAATATGAGGTCCGATAAAAGTTTCCTCTTTGATTTTTGCGTAGAAAATTTTGGGGAACAACTTGCTCAGATACTCGAATAGCAATGCTACAAACATACGCAAAATTACGTAAGAAAACACTCTCGTCTTCTCAGGTCCAAAAACTGAAGGATACTTGTAAACCTGTGTAATCACATGGAAACTCCACGAAGTTGGATAAAACGCAACAGTCGCTCACTTAATGCCCATCATTTTATGTCGAAATAAATCGACGAGAAAAGATCATTAATTGATTAGTAAGTAAAATCTCTGAGGAATTAGTCAATATTTTCACGAATTGGCCAAAGTTATTTGCGTACACGCCCAGTAAAAATAGTTAAATAGATATAACGCGAGAACGACTTCAGGTTAGGTTTGGTGTATTCAATTAGCTGCCAATATCGCATTGGACCTTTGAATTCAATTCTGCAATGCATGTTAACCTCTATTCGGCCGAGTTTATTTTATGAAATGAAGGAACATTATACGTTTTTCAGGGTGGCAATGAGTACAATTATGAAAAATAAAGTTGCTCGAATACATTCGTGCGATTTGGACGAGCGATATCAAGTATTCAACTGAACGGAGTGATATTAACTAAACTTTGACCCCAATTTGGCAATACACATGATTTGACAGACTCAATTCTGCAAGGTGCAGGGCGATGGACGCGGTGGGTTACCAACTGTCGGCAATGAAGTTACCAGTAACTCACCGCATCCATCGCCCAACACCTTGCAGAATTGTATTTGTCAAATTATATGTATTGCCGCATTGAAGTCAAAGTTTGGTTAATGTTTGGTTAAGGTTTGATTAATGCAATCAATTTGAGCTGGCTCTATTCATTTCAGCGAATCAGAAAGCGGAATTCGGACGAATTCAAAATTGTTAATTCGTCCCAATTAGTTTCTTTTTACTGGGAATAGACTGATTGCTGTTCGGATTCACAAGTTTCAAGTACAGTAGCATCTTGAGGTTTAAAATTTAAATGAAAAATGTGAACCACTATCCACCATGTTCTTTTCTTGTACTTAAATCTCCAGGCATGTTCAGAATATCACGAAGAAGTTTAAACTGATTATAAAATTATGTCTCAATTACAAACACCACAAACATGACACTGAACGTCACTCGCTCCTTGCTCCGAAAATGGTCTCGACTTTCGGATCAGTTCGGATGTGTTCGAATCGCGTTGTGCTCTCTAGCCGGTCCCGATCTCGAGCCATTGAGAAATACCAGTTAGAACCAGAAGGGGGTGGGGGACGTGAGGCCAGGAAATAATCTGGCAATTTCCGCACGGGTTGTGAACCGCAAGAATTTTAAATGCGTTTTTTTTCAAAAAGCAAGTTTTCAAAGTTCCAACTTCAAAAGTGCCTCGACTCGATTTTAAACACGGAGAATTCGGCTTATGGTTAAATATTAAGAATTCATCCCGCTATATATAACTCCATACTGACAAAGTAGGCCCTTTCCTTATAAAGCGTCACTTACCGCTTCTAAGCAGGCCCCCCAAGCCTCAATACATTTTCGTAGGACAAAGTTTTGGGTACGAAATACCGGTAAATGTCCGCCCAGGTTACCAGCTGGCGTCAACACAAACATGCCTTGTTGTCAGTGATAAGCACCGAAAGTCTGTGTAGGTCCTGTGAGTTATTGGAATTTGCCGGTATGTAGTTTTAGGTTATTATTTATAATAACCTAAAAATAATGATAATGATTTGTCTAAGGTAAAAGATTATCTGAGACTATTGGGTAAAAAGTTTGTGAATATTAAACAAATGCGAAGTGCATTTGTATGGAATACAGTTACACCTGGAAAAAAGCGTAATCAATAATTATCTGGACTATTCTTGGCAACCTATTTATTTTAATACACGTAGTATCTTATTTCTCCTCACATAGGAACAGCCTCCTTCAATTTACAGTAAATTTGTGTGTGTCTTATCGCTGATGACACAGTTATTTGTGTTGAGATATTGAGTATTTGTAAAGCACTGCTATACATGAACTAGAGAATGCCACACCGCACCAGGTGATGGTTTTTTTCATTTGAAAAGTGTGACTCAGTATTATTTTCATTATTATGACGAATACCTGATTTTAGGAATTACTTTTTTTTTTAAATTTACTTCCTTAAAAATTTGAGCGAAAGTTGACAATTTTCATTATACCGCTACTAAAATTTTGTTTGGATTCATACTTTTCTCAGTAATAAACCAAAATAAAATCAATAATGTGCAGAAATAATGAGATGAGCTTTTCAGCCGATATCGCTCAGCTTAATTTGTAAGCAAAAGGTTTCGGCTAGATTCTGACTCCCTTCTCCTCATGTAAACTGCATTAATTTTTTAAAGCCTTTTGCCGAAAATGGACGAATAGTGCATTTTATTATTTTAGCACAATACAAGCTTGGTAATGATCTATCACTGAGAGAAGTACAGCTCCGAACGAAATTCCGAAGGGTGTAAGTGCCCTTCGTTAGTTTGTATAAAGTTCGTTTATTATTTAAACAGTGAAAAGGATCTTAGAAACTATGAAATCTTTCGCAAATCTCGTAAAATGTTATGAAATTTTGCAAATCCTTTGAAATATATTGAAATCTTATAAAATTATTTCAATAACTTCAAATCCTTCGAAATTTTAAAAGTTGAATGGATAACTTCTCGAATATGAACAAAAATTATAAAATACTGATTAATAATTCTAAATTATACAATAATGTCTTGAATCTACAATATTTTACCCACGTTTGATGGAGAAATAGTTTATTTTATATGATATTTATTTTAAAAATATTGATTAAAATTGTTAAGACTCGCATATTTATAAATTGTATAAAGGCGAAAAATTGCTGATAAATATGGGCAAACATGTTTATCATATACTATGCTTTGATTCTATAAGACATATCTAAGGTTTTTACATGAAAGTCCGAACGTTTGATAGATCAGTTGGTCAGTGCGTCCGGCGTGAGTTAGGTTTGTGGTTAGGTAGTCTTAGGTAGGTAGACATAGTTCCAATCTTCAGCGATCAAATTGTTAAAACCGTTTACGCGTGTGATTATACATTTAAGTAATAATAAATGATCTGGTGTGTGATTATGTATTATTATTATTATTGTCTTGTAAGGTTGGTCCATTTAAGTCCTGTAGCACTGTGGTTAAAAACTTATTGTGCTATGCCTTCTGATTTGGCAACTGCGGTGAAATACCGTCAGATAACACCACTTCACTGTGTGAACTATCATAGGCCTGTGAAAATTTTTCTTTTACCAAGGTAGACTTGAAATCACTGTATGAATTCAATTACAAGAAGTGATACACACGCGACTGCATCCGAATTTATTAAAAGTTTTTGCATTTGCCTGGACGTTTAGCTAGAGAAGAGGAAGACTACAGAAAACCACCTCCAGAGTTCAGCCGATTATTCGATAGTAGAGTTTGATGGCAAAAATTCGACTTTGTCTATTGAAAGCACACAATCAGCCTCGGTGTCCGCTCGGCATTAGTTAAAACACAGCCAATATACAACCTGGTCGTACGTCGCAGATAGTCTCCCATCCGAGTGCTATCCGCGTTCGAAATGGCTGCACATCTGGACTCTCCCCAAGTGGAGATTCAGCGCGTGGCTACGAAGGTCGTTCGACAAGTTCTCGGCCTGACATAGAAAAAATGTGAATTACAACAAAGTCTGTATTTGTTTCAACATAGTCTCCTTTAAATGCAATCTACTTAGACCAACAATTTTCTAACTTCTCTACACCCTTGGTATAGAAGGTAAGTTCAACCCTTCAAAATACGCGTTGTTTTCAGTGATGATCTCTGTATATGAAGAAAATCTCCTTCCAGAAAGCAATTTTTTCTTGTTAGGGAACAGGAAGAAGTCAGTGGGAGCTCAATATGGTAAAGACGGTGTGTGTCGCAGCAACACGAAGTGCAGTAGGGTCATTTTTGCGACTGAAAATGGAAAGGTATGAAAAGGTGCATTGTTGTGGTGGGTGCCAAACGCTGCAGCCATCGCGCTGACGGCTTTATCATATGCACATCTTTGTGAAAAACGTTGTGAACATGGTCTACTCAGATTTTTGCAATGCAAGAAAGCTCTCACACCTTTATACGTCGACCATTTAACACGGCATTCTAGATTTTTTCAATGTTCTCCTCAGTCGTGGCGGATTTTCGGCGATCTAAACGTTTATCGTCAAATGTGGACAAATGATCACACTTGGAGTCAGAATCCATCTGCTCTTTTATTTGCGTTGGCATTTAGCCTTTTAAAACTAGGTATTTTATCACTGTACGACATTCGATTTCAACCATTTTGAAAAAACCAAATCTTCTTTACTTTCCTAAAGTACAAAAATAAAAAAAAAATGAATGTATCTGTGTAAAAATTTCACGGTAGGTCCTGTAAGGGATGAAACTTTAGAGAAATCATAGTCACTTGAAACTCCTGGTGCCATGTATATGTTAGACCCAGAACTTTTCGAACAACCCTCGTAATGCGTAGGTGTGTAATAAATTAAATGTGTTAATAGTAAATGTGATTATAATTATTAATTAGTGATAATGGCTAAGTCACTACAAGATTCAGATAAGTTCTGATGAGTTTTCTTAATTCGGCAAACAGGATCAGGGCAATCAACACCTATGTCATCCCTGCCTTGACGTACCAATTTGTGCTCATCAAATGATCTAACACCGACCTTGGAGATGGAACAGGCACATCAGTGATAAAATAAACAAGCACCAAATGCATCACATTAATTCGGTTATTAAAGGGGTAGTTCTATCACGACAAAGAGGGTGTATGGTATCTAACAACTTTGTGAGTCACAAGTTATACCTTTGCGATACTATTTTAACATCAAGCGACATGTTCTGCTCTACAACACCATCTATGATGCGGATCTCGATTGCATGAGCTTGAATTTGTCCAAAGAGGTGGCATCGAATATAAGGGCAGAAGCCATAGAGGAATTATCAACGTAATGGAGACAAAAGCTATTAACGGCGGGCACCCCAAAATATGAGAACAACATGATGTGGATAGTGAGGCATTCAATATTTGGCTGAGAACGGGCGTTCTGTTTCCAGAAATGGAAGAATTCAACATTGCTATTCAGAACAGGGCTGTGAGCACCAGAAAATATCGCAAGCACGTATTACAAACGAACGTGGTTGACAGGTGCCGATTATGTAAAGTCCCCGGGTTGTGGATAGGGGGGCCCTGTAACGAAGGCTTCTGATGAATACGGTTACACAACTCAATAAGCAGTCACGGACAATGGTCCAGGGGTGGTCCCGAAGAAATAACTCCCAAACCAAGGCATTAACAACCGTTCTGAAGGCTGAATGGCACCAGGGTGTGGTGTTCCAAACGGTGTCTCTAGGATACCAGGTCGCCTCCTAGAGTATTGAGACCTTACCCCCGCATGCGGAGCTCTGCGGGGCTGACCCATCTTTTCCTAGCTACTCGTGGGAACAAGGTGAAGCCGAATCAAAAATTGAACCTAGAAAGTGGTCGTATCGAGGAGTTGGAAAGTGACGCAAGTAGCTCTATGGAGGAATTGGACATGTCCTATATTCCTGAGAAGAGCTTGTGTGAGGAGGTGTTTGGTGGAGAACTAGACGTGACGGAGGAGCAGGATACTAGCCTGCAAAGTGAGGTGAGAGGCCACAAGATGGGCTTCAAGGAAGCGATGGAACAAGGTGTCAGCCTGATGCTAAGGATGGAGAACATCCTGAAGAAAATATAGGATTTCTGTGGATCGAAATGAAACATTCACAAGTCAATCACAACAGGTCTAGATGACGGATACCACCAAAACGGCAGGAACAAGAGAGGGCAAAATCAATATCTGAACCAAGAAAGAAAAAGGAGGTCCCGAGACGCGCTCGACCGGAAGCAGTTCTGGTGAAACCAGCTCAGGAGCAAAGCTACGCACAGGTTCTAGAAGACCTGAAAAGAAAAATTAAGCCCGACACCCTTGGTGTTAAAATCAAGTGTGTTAGGCTGACTAGGAGCGGCGACGTCCTCATTGAAGTACGAGGCGAGGCGGAGGGCAGGACCAAACTGCCCTCTGCAATTAAAGAAGCAGTAGGAGAAACGGGAGCGTGCGCGAGCTGGTCCCCCGCACCGAAGTCGAGATCTTAGATCTCGACGAAACGACAGAGGAAGAGGTGATAAAGGAGGCTCTTGTGGCACACTTTAAAGAAAAAAATCTGGGAGATGTCAGAGTGTGCGTAACAAAAAAGCCCTACAGGGGAACTCTGAAGGCCTTTGTGGAGCTGAGGAAGGAGTCGGCCGCAAGGCTGACTCGAACCGGACACCTGAAGGTTAGGTGGGTCTCTTGTAAGGTGCGTAAGAAGACGGATTCCACGAGGTGCTATCGCTGTCATGGCTACGGCCACCTGATAGCGAAATGCGAAGGTCCCGATCGGACAAAATGTTGTTGGAGATGCAGCAAAGCGGGGAACAGAGCCGTGGACTGCAACAGCAGGCCACAGTATTACCTTTGTGCTGGAAAAGAGGGAGGACCCCAGACAGACCATCTTCCGGGTACCATAAGATGCTTGGCGTTCATAGGGGCAGCCTCGTTGAGGAGGCCTCTTGGACCTGCAAGTTAATATCGTGGCTGGGCAGGTCCGCTAGAAGCCCAGTACACCAAGAGCAGCCCAAGCTGGGAGAATTGATGAAGGCCGAGGCATGGCAAAAAAAAAACGGCAACCCCTGAAGTAATGCGAAAGCGGTTCCAAGGGGATCAATGCCAAGGAGAAAGGGTGGTGGTTTTTAGTGGGTCCCTTGGTGAAATTATTATAATGATAAAGTTTATTTTGTATAATGTATAATGATACGCAAGGTATAATTGAATATTATATATGTCTTGGTCATTGTAGTTATGCGACTAAGATCCCCACACTACCGTGAAGTGTGGACCCTTCACGTTGTGTTGTTGAACATTTTCCACCTTGCCTCGTAAAAAAAAAACTGTTGATGGTTGTCGCGTAATGGCTCACAGAGAGTACACGCACAGACATAATGATGTTGCAGACATTACATATCAAAGACTTGTCCTAAACCTGGGACTCTTAGCAGAATGAAGACCTTTCTATAAATACATTCCATTGCCCGTTTTAAAAAACCAAGATTACATCTTATATTTGGAAGTTACTATTCAGGCGGATCACTATATCCGAGCCAACTACCGAATGTCGTGATGATTGAGAAAAAAGGCAGAAGAGTCCATATAATCAACATTGCTCCAGGCAAGTATAGAAGCAAAATCCACAAGTATAGCGAGCTAAGGCATGCCATAAAGACAATATGGATAAATGTCAACCATGCATCTATTCATACTACTTTGATTTCGGCTACAGGCAATGTGCACGCAAATTGTACTAAACGGCTCGAACAACTAGGAGTCAGACGGGCACTGGCAGTAGCTAAGAAAGCGGTTTTACTAAACACCTGTAGTACTATGAGAAACTTCCCAGACCATCAGCATGTACATGCCTGAAACCCTATGGAGTGAAAGACGGTAGCTCTAAAAAAGCATCGAGAGGCGACAGATGTCACCTTCAACGCATGTATGTATGTGTGCATGTATTTATGTATGCACGTATGTTTGTATGTATATATTCCTATTATCTGAGTTGTACTAAAGAGTATATTCGAGGTACGGAAGATCTAGAATCTTGACTTCGATGGATTGTCATCAACCTGCGTGTGCTTCGGTCAAGTTGCTTCAACTCATCGACGTTCCATTTTACTGCACTAAACGTGCAGAGCAGTATAGGAACGGCCAGCATATTGGTCGCCTAGATCTTATTCTTCCCAGATAATTCGGAAGCCAAAATTTTTCTAGAATTTGACGGGCCATTTTTAACACACGCACATTTTGGGTTTCCGTTCGCGGTATTCCAAGATATGTATATGTTTCTCCATTTCCAAGATGTTGAATGGTATTTCCACCTATGAGTTGAGCATCCTGATCATCACGCGATGATGTAGTTTCAAGTCTTCCTTCATGTAGATGGACGCAGGCACACTTATCCAGTCCAAATCTCATGCCAATCGCTTTGGAGTACCTATTTACTGCCTCCACAAGGAGGTTAAGGTCCTCTTCTGAGGAAGCAAAGAGCTTAAGGTCGTCCATGTACAGAAGGTGGGCCAGATAGGTATCCAGAGCTTTTGCCTCGGATCACAATAAATAGAGGCAAGAGGGTCATGCAGAAAGGTATCGGACTTAGAGTGTCTCTTTGGAAGACCCCCCTCTTATTTATGTCATAGCTGGTAGTCACTTATCTTTTGTCAGATGTTATGCCAACTCTTGTCTGCCACAAGAGTATAAGCTCTTTTATGCATCTCACTATTTTTTGATGCACCTCCAGTAGTCAAGGAGCTTAGGGGCCTTGGAAATCGAGTGTAAATCGCAAAAATAAGATTCAGGACGAACGGTCAAACCATTTTGTCTGATTTTTTGTATACATGCTCCAAAGTGTGTAAAGACTCTCGGCAAAGTTCGTCTTTTTCAAAAAAATTATAGTTTTCATGTAAAAATTAAAAGAAAGAAATTTTCCCCCATAGCATCGTTATAGTAATGTGTTCTACTATTCAGCGAAGCAGGAAGCAGGTAAGGCAGTTTTCGGGCCCGGATTTTGCTTTGGGCGACCCTAGCGAAAAAAAGATTTTTCAACAAAATATTAAAATTTTGAAAGAGATCAATTTTCTAGTGAAGTGGAGAATCCTAAAAAAATGACTTTTTAACCAAATTGTTAAATTGTCGACGAAGCAGAATATTTTTAAAGAAAATAGGTGACTTTATTCTCGACGAAACAGTTCACTTGTCAACCAAAAAGGATATTTTTTAACAAAATTGATCACTTTCACGGAGAAAGTAGATTATGTTTTGACAAGACAGTGAAATTTTCAATAAAAAGTATCAACTTTTAAAGAATAAGAATGATTTCATACAGAATAATACGGATTTTCAACGAAATCATTTACGTTTCAACGAAACACGATTAATTTATAAGAAAATATTTCAATTTTCTAGCAATGAGATGAATTGTAAACATCAGAAATGATTCATCTTCAGCCAAAAATTTAATGTTTATCAAAGTAGTTCAACATTCAATGAAGCAGTTGTATTTTTAACTGAGAAGATTACTTGTGCACCGAAAAAGACGAATTTTTAACAAAATACATGATTTTCCAACTGAATATAATTTTTCTACAAAAAACACGAATTTGAAATAAAATAAATGGATTTTAAACCAAACTGTTTAATTTTCAAGCAATAAGATTATCTATTTTTTTACCATAAGATACGAATCTTTAACAAACACGTGCAAGAGACAAAAAAGTTTTATTTTTACTTAGCGAGCTGAAAGTGCTGTTATAAATTCGTGTTGTCCATAAAGAATTAAATTGTTTCCAAAAAAAATTGTTTACAAAAAAACTGACCAAGATTTCGAAAACCGAACCAAGATATTCGTAATCAGGGGTCAATTTTATATCATTTCCTTCATTATGCGCGAATGAAACATTTCCGAATGTAATGATAAACTGCTCGTAAGAAATGCAGTATTTGCTCAAAAGTAACATTGTGAAGTAAAACATCAGTCGCAAAATAATTGAAAGTTCTTGTTTTGGACAAAATCACTTACAAGTATACATAGAATACGGTCAAATTAGCTAAAAGAAGGCCACTTGGTTGCAAAAATTAGTAGCTTTTCCTATTTATTTCAACAAATACATGTGCTATAAGTTTTTCATGAGAAAATAAAGAATATGCGCAGTTAAGTTTTATATTTCAATATATGTTTGAAAAATTAAAATTTGAAACCTTTTTGTACAAGCTCTCAGGTTCAACAAAATTCTATAACCGGTTATTGCAGACAGTTCCTGAGTAGTGCAAACATGCAAAGTTTGTGTACAATGCGAATAAATCTGTTATTTTTCGGAGGAAATTGAGCGACACAGATTATTGATATCTTGCATGTTTGTATAATCTGCCTTTTTATACAGAGATCTTGTATATTGTTATTTAATGCAACAATACTACTTTCGGAGTAAGTTGCCGAAAATTGTACGGTTGCATTGATTCGGCGTGAATATTGCATGCATGAATTCGGGGGCGAATTGATTTGTAAGACATTATACTGTTTATAGTTTTCTTTCACAGTCTGCATTTAATAATATTATCCTGCATACTTGAGTCATAACGGGTGGTAGTTTTTCTTTTTCTCGTTTGGAGCTCGCAAAAGAAAATTCGAGCAAAGTTACTGCCTTACCAGCTCCATGCTTCGCTGAATAGTAGAACACATTACTACAACGATGCTATCGACGAAAATTTATTTCTTTTCCTTTTTGCATGAAAAATATAATTTTTTCGAAAAAGTAAATCTTTACCGTGAGTCTCTATATTCTTTAGAGTATGCATACAAAAAATTAGACAAAATGGCTTCACCGTTTGGCCTGAATCCCAAATTGCGATTTACACTCGATTTCCAGGGCTCTTAAGAGCCCACAAGGAGAAAAATTATATTTTTTGTCTAGGAGTAAATAAATACATAATACTAGGGTCGGTAGTTAGAAAGAAATAGTATAGTCACTCGCCTATTAACGTCCCTTATAAAAAAGAAGTATTGGTAAGTATTGAATATACTTTTTGCTCTATTGTTATAGAACAATTGAGCCGTTCTCTGCAAAAACAACGTAAGACGACTTAATTGTTTTTGCAGCAAAAGGCTTTTCAGATTTTCTGATCTCTAAAATCAGGGTGGACACAATTTTTTAATTTTCGTCTCCCGGCTTTCTCCCTGTAAATATTCGTAATTTCTCTCGGTTTAGAAAAAAATACTCTCTATACGAACCCCAGAGTTTTTGCACATATGCTCAACTGCGGAAGTCGACGAGCATCACCAAACCTTTTTAAAAAAAATCTATTGACTTTGAATCATATAATAAATATGATGAAGGAATTTTGGTGCCTTATAAAGAAAAATACAGAAATGTGTTTTATTACATGGAGCATTCCATTTCATATGAGCGCACTGTCAAAAACAATTGTTTTTCGATTTTCTTTAAACTACGGCAAATTGTAATACTATCGAACCTTATTCTTGGTGCTAAACCTTAAGCCACCACATTGCATAGTTTCCGAAATATGGGGGGGGGGGGGTTACTTGGTACACTTTGCCTTACCCACAATATTTTTCAGTGAATTGTTACTCCGTTAAAACCAAACCAAATAAAGTTTCTAACTAACGGATTCGGAAGGAAATTTGACAAGCCTTACGACGGTGAAAACCACTTCTTTAAAATATGTGTCTTTTCTATAGCTTTCTGAAATTAAAATGATTAATTACGGAGATCTCAAAACATATACCGACAGATTTTGATGAAATGCACATTAAAGAAAAGTTTAGAATGTCTAATTTATAATCCTGAACGAACATAATTAGCATTTCAGGGTATTATGAGATATTAAGTAAAATAAATATGTAATTGCAAAAGTCGAAGAGTCTGAATTCAGAATCTAATAGAATTATACGAAAAGCAAGTGAGGAACTCTGAAATTGGTTCAAGCTGGAGTTAGGTTCTTTATTAAGATTCTTCAAATTTGGCAATTATTTATGTATTTTAATTATATGTCAGAATCTCCTAAAATGCCCATTCTGTCAATTCAGAGTTATAAACTAGAAAATCTAAGCTATCTTTTAATATAGATTTTATCGAAATCTGAAGAGGTAAGTGTTTTCAGACTTTCCGAATATAAAATTTCAATTTCAAAAAACTATAGGAAGAATATATATACTGGAGAAATTTTTACCACCGCCATAAAGTTTGTCAATTTTTCTTTCGAATCCGTTTGTTACAAAGTTTATTTGATTTTGGTTTTGACGCAATAACATTTAATTGAAAAATGGATTGCACATAAAAGTGTACCAAGTACGATACCCCCATATCTTGGTATCTATGCAACATGGTGGCTTATGGTTTTTGCAACTACAATAGGGTCCTGTAATACTACAATTTACAGCAGTATACAGAAAATCAAAAGACATTTGTTTTTAGCAATGCGATCATATGAAATTGAATAACTTATATATTGCATGTGGGTGTCCTCTTGAAAGGGCGCTTATGGTCGATATGGAGTTACGTATAGGGTCATATAGCTGGATAAATTCCCGGCATTTTAAGCCCAAGACTAACGCTTCAAATTGGAAAAATCAGTTGCCGGGGCATTTTTGAAGTTGGCACTTCAGAAAACCACTTTTCGAGAAAAACGCATCCTCCGCTTGCTTTCGAGACATAAGTATAGGGCCAATAAATAAAGTATAGGTCGAAGAATCATGTCTCACTTAAACCCGAAAATAATCATTTTCACCCTGACTTTTAAATACTAGAATATATGCTAAACTATAACCCTCCATAAGGACCCTTTTTATGTGGATGCCCACATATACTGTTGAAAGAAAACTGAAATTATCGGAAAAGACATATTTAGCAACAATTTGCAAGCTACAAACCACACGAATTATGAAATGCGAAAAATGTCCGGGTGTAATATTTTAGTCTTAACTTTATCCCGGTGTTCTCTCGATTCAACTTCGTCCCGGCTTTTTCATGATTCTCCCGGGGTGAGTAGCTACCCTGAAAATGCATGTTCCCATGATTTTTTGATTTTTTTTTACTTTTAGATTTTTATTGAATTTTGTAAGTGTGCATGCACGGTCGGAAGCTCAGTTCTTATAGCTTCGGGTATGTCACAAAATTGTCCATTGCAAGCATATAAATTTTTATCTCTGAACAATTACTTAAATAAAACACTTATTGATTACAATTAATAAAGATTGATTGAATGAACGTATCTATTATATTTGCAATTTTATTTAATTGTTCTAAGCCATTCATTGAAATAAATACTCTAGTGTATCAGCAAGCATCGAGATAACTTAATTAGATTATATTAGATTAGAGTTTATTCAAGTCCTGGGACAGTGTCCCTGGAGAAAAAAATTAAGTATAATAATAAGAATACATTTGATATGTACAAAAAAATTAAATTACAGTATAGTAAATAATAATAATAATGATAATTAGCACTAAATTCCTGAGCAAAGGACAATTTAATATCACTAATAGTTTTCGGGTTTCACATACCGAAGTTGTTACTTTAGTCAAACCTATCATCACTACATGCCTTTAACCAAAATTACAGAGCACAACATTTTGTTTCTGCGGCATAAATTAGCACTAAATATGCACTAAATTCTGGCATAGTGCTTATATCGGTATGATATTGTTGTAATTATAGTTTCCGGGACCTTAAAATAATGTCAATACTTAAAATTTTAAATTGAGCTTTTTGTATGAGTTGATTTTCACATTTAAAAAACATCTCATGCAAATAAAGGCGGCACTGTTATAGCAGATTAACTCTAAATGAGTCAAGTATGCTACATCAATAATACAAAATATGCTGGCATATTAAATAATTCATATATTTATGCTACTCACGAAGGAATAATAAAGAGACCGATCTCAGTGCATGCGATTTGGCAGGAACAACGGAACCGTAAGTGTCAGGCCTGTAAGTAGTAATCGCTCTTCACTGAGTGCGCAAGCGCGACGTGTCCTTTTCTCACGCACGGAAAAGTGCGAGTGAGACAGATTTTGAAAATAAATTATGTCCATCAGGTTATGCGAGTTTGTTTCCTCTTGCAACCGGCAAAAGCTTTTCGAGCTGCCAAGTAATATGAGTATGTAAAATATGTATAATATAATTAATGCTTTTAGTTAAGAGAATGGCATAAGATTGCGGAAATTTTATGAAAATGAAATCTTGCAATTGGAATTGCAATCTATACTTACCACTTTCTTAACGCACTCCTTTGATTACCGCAATCTTATATCATTCACTTAACTCATGTATTCACTGAACCAAGGGCCGATTTCACCAACTCTTATGAAGATCTTAATACTCGATTAGCCTAATTTAATCAGTACTCTTTATTTGATCACTATTATTGCCTTCATATTTACGTTATTCGTTTTCGAACTAAAATAGTGATGGAAAATTTTAATTTATTTCAATATATTACATCTACGCAAAATTATTTCACATCTTGACAAAAAAGTATTCTGCTGGATGTCACTTGACTTGGTTAATGTCGTCGTCAGCTTGTACCGTGTGCGAGCAAGAAGCTTAAGCATCCTTCTTGTCTCAAACAATCAGAATCACCGCATGCATAGAAAATCGGATTATTACGAACCGGGTATACGATTAACTAATCGCAGATTAAAATTTGGTCAGAAAACCCGGTGGAACACAACGCAAGTTAACGCCGGTTTAATCATTGATTAAAAAATAATCATGATTACTTAATCGCTCATTTAATCGGTGTTGGTGAAGTCGGCCCTAAAGTATTAAATATTATATCTAAAACCTTTTACACACTCATCTTACTTGACAGCTGGAAAAACTTTCGCCGGTTGCAAAAGAAAGCAAACTCACTTACGGTGCCGCTGCTCCTGTCAGATTCGATAAAGTTTTCCATGGAAGTTCGGTCTCCTTATTATTCCTTCGTTATGCAATACATATTTTAGTGTGACGTCATACATTGCCAGTAGTTAAGCTAGGCCGGTTCTGCGTCACTACTACGTAGTTACAGCTGTCACCGACAGATGACGCCGCCGGTCAGTTACCTAAGTCGGTAATTGAACTGTCGGTAAGGTAGATCCCTTGCGCAGATTCATGACTCGATCAATTAGGATGGTCCCTGTTTTACCGAACGAATACACAAGCGAGTTTTATTTAGGTGGCACACGTGCGATTAGGGATTCTCCCAGTTCTGGAACTTTCTAGAAATTTGTTCTTCTAGGAGTTTCGATCAATGTGGTTCTTTTGCCTCTGAGATTCTTATTCGTTAAACTTTCTGCACTGAGAGAAAATCAAGCTTTGAAAGGATGAATTTTCAGGCTTTTGGAGCTAGTAATTTTTACATGCTTTCAAAGCATGAATTTCACGAGTTATATCGTTGAATTCCTCCTTTAAAAGTAAGCAATCTATTCAAGAGATGAAAGGAGGGCATACATGCTTCAGCCGCATGAACTTTGTCTTCTGAAAGCACGTAGTCCACCTTTAAGCGCTTGCGATGCATCCATGCTTCAAACCCATGAACTCCACCGTTTGAAACTGTGAATCTCGTGTATTCCGAACACTCAAGGGAAGCGTTTCACAGTTTAGAATCGTGAAAGTCTTGCTTTCGGACGGTGAGCTATTTAATGTTCCTGCCCTGTGCTACTCATGCTTCTAAAGGATGAGGTTCTTGCTGAAAAAGCATGAACGCCTTGCGTTTCGAGCATGGACACTTTGCATGCTTCAGAAGCATGATTCCCCCCTTTAAAAGGATGGGTTTTTTAAGCTTTTGAAGCATGGGATGTTTCCATCGACGTGATCTCTGACCATTTTCTATACATCGAAGTTTCTAGAAAGTCTGACGTATGAAGTGTGGTTCCGATACGTGTTCTAGTTCTAGAGGCATCCGGTCAGTTAATCATAATGACCGCTCACTCTAATTAACTGCATAAAATTTCTAGAACCGTCAATATGTGATCTCTACATAAATTTTAGAAAGATCGAATGATTCAAGTTCGTAGAAGGATACAAGTTCTCTTTATCAAAATTTCTAAAAGGATTGATATTGGATGTAATCTTTACCTACATTCGAAAAAGAAAATCAAAGTTTGTAGATATTTCGATGCAGGGAATCTCGAATGCAATAATCCCTTCTAGAAAGTTCGATCGTTCTTTCTTAAATGTGTGTAAAGATTACATCCGACAGGCCTTCGCACTATATAAGGCTGTGGAGCTGAGTTTTACAACATTTAGGGTTGTGCAGTTAGGCTTCTATGAAATATATAGATTTATAAAAGATAATTATTGTACATATTTAAATTCAAACTGATTATAGGGCCCCCCGAAGTAGCAAAAAGAGTTTTTTATTCTTGGTTAGCTTCCTCCATTTTCTCAAACGTATCCCCAATCATAGCATACTTGAAAACTTTCATGATTCTGCTAGGTAGGAATACTGCAAACTGGTTTTCCAGCTCAACCACAATCCTGGTACCGTACTTGGTTTGAACTTTGCGAAACTTGGAAATGATATACTTATGGATGCGCATTAGACTTGTAAGGCACATATGGATGGGCAGTACATACAGTTGCGAAGTGATCTACTACGATACTAATGGATGCGCAGTAGAGTATAAATGTGCAGTAGGCTTTTATCACACATATTGATGCGCAGTACAGTTTGGTGATACACAAGCTTGCGCAATGGACATCTATGATGCTTATGGATGTGCAGTAGGCTTACATAGCACATACTGACGCGCAGTCGTATTTTACAGTACATAGAGCTGTGCAATGTAAATATATGTTACCTAATGCTGCACAGTACACTTGTACGGCACACGAGGCTACGAGGTACTGTTTTGGCGAATTCTCTAACACGGTTCTCTACCAAGCTAAATGCCGGTCAAATTTTGACCGGTCATTCATCGACAGACGATAATGGTTCGTATCCGTGCTAAGGTACCACCGGTCGATAAGTGGTTACCGGTAACAGATGCCGCCACCGTCCAGTCAGTTAAATTGGAGGGAAATCAAGAGTTGCACGTGGAAATTTTAAATTTGAATAGGGGGTACGAATTCGAAAGTTTTACCAGGAGTAAACGTAATTTGCTCACACGTAGTAAAGATTAGAAATTTGAGGTTAGTTCACCAGGCGACCGATCCAAAATGTATTTACTACATTTCTTATTCGGATGGCTATAAAAAATAACTTAAATACAAATTATTTAAAAAATTGAAGGTGGAAACCCTGCGGTTCCACAGAAAGTGCGAAAAAAGTTTGGGAAACGCTGAATTAGATTCAAGAATAAAAATTATTGAAATTTTAACAATAGAGAAAATTTGGAAGGGAATTAGTCCTTATAAAAACACAAATTCTACCTAATCATTTTAATTTAATTTATTTAAGAAAGTTAAGTCTGAATTGAGTGAGTGCCAAGAGTGCGATATTTGAATTCAACCTAACAACGTTTGCAGAAGTCCAGCGTTGAAAAGAACGATAGCGAGCAATATTTTAAAAATGGAATTTAACCCAACGATGTCTGAAAATATTCAACGCTGGTAAGAATGAAATTCTGTTGCAAAAGGAAGTTAAAGTTCTTCTTACATACATGCCAAGCAATGCGGAAAGCGCGCGAAATTTGAATCTATCTATATGTAAATTAAATCGAAGTAATATTAAAGTACCCCCCTAGGAAATGTAACACCTTGCAGTTGCTGGGGAGGCTTAAGCGTGTAGGACAAGGGACGGACTTCGGCCAGCATGTGTATGGATATGGATGAACGGATCCTATAAACGGGCTCTCCTGGGTGAGATGAACGGATCCCTATAAACCGGCTCTCCTGGTATGTATGATTGTAGTATGGTAGAAGGATGAAATAGCCTAGATAACACGGGCCTTCTGGATCCCTGTTTCGAGTTCCCTCCCGGACCGATATTCAGTTTTGGAGCGGACGGGAATGACATACAGCCCGCACAGCGACCAAGATACAGCCCACCGTTGGTATGGTAGCCTACGAACGGATATTCATTGAGTGTCTCACTCAATGTGGCCACCCCCCTAAGACATGGGTGTAGTGATCGAGCCCGTGGCACTTTGGCACCTAGATGTACGAGGCTGATCTAACGGCCTCTCGGGGCCACTGGACGACCTCCCCGAGTAATTAGTCTTACCCCTGCATGCGGGTCTTTGCAGGGTGTACCTTTTATTTCCCTAGCTGCTTGTGGGGTCAAAATGAATCACGCTTAATTACTCGGCACTTCTTTGCAGGACAGCATTTTCGGATGACCCACTAATATTTTCAGTACCAATTCAAATTAATCGCCAGAGGGTTTTAAAACAAAAAAACATGGAAAGCAGTCTTTAACAAATTTGTTAGTATTGTACTGTAAAATCTCTTTTATGAGAGTTAAATGGAACTTTTTTTTTCATATTGTTTTCAATAACTTTATTATCGCGACAGTTTTACATTTTTGTTTTATCAGAGTGAGCAAAGAATTGAAATAAAAAAAATTCTTTTTAATTGGTGGCTTAAACATGGTGTCCGTTGTATTCACAAACAGACCGCAATAGGTTTTTGGCATAATCAGGATGATTTTTGGGTAGTTTCTACTTTTGCGAGACAGTATCATAATCATAATGAATTGATCCTATAGCTTGCTCACTAAAAAAAGCTAAGGACTTTGCTTCTTTTTCACAAAAGTCTTCAATGTGATAGAAAACCGCGTGAACTGTAGGTGTTACGCTGATATTCCAATCCATGTAGCTCTTTTTAAATAAAGCAATGCAGGTTTTATACTGAGGATCTAGATTTTTTCCGAAACATGCTTTAACAATTGCTTTAAAATCTTGAAATGCTTGCCCACGTTAAGGGCATGTGATACTTGGTCGTGTGGTAACTCGGGTTCGGTTCCCCCGTGTTTTTGTCCACAAAAATTGAACATTTTAAAAACTCTATTTGAAGATGCTATAAAATAGAACAACAGACGTCCCTGAACTCTTTGTGGATGGATAATAGCAAAAAAAATTTATTCTGCTAAATCAAAATTTTCTCTCTGTTCACTATTTGGAGATTAGGATTTTATTTTTGAGGTCTCTACCATTCCGATAATGTCAGTCTCTGTTGTACCTCAAAATACACATATTAATCAAATTCAGCAAAATGAATTTTTTTTAAATTATTCCACGACAGAAGAGTTCGGGGACATCCCTTAGCATGGTCGCTATCATTCCCCAAAAGTTTTAAGGCAAAATCTTCATTATCGTAAGAAAAAAGCCGGGGGAATCTAACACTGCTAAAATCGATAATTTTCTAAGTATCACATGCCCTAAATGCTTCACTGTTAAAAATAGTATTAAATTTAAAATACCAATGTATATTAAAATTAATATCTCAAGCATGTGAAATCGCTAGTTAGGTAGGTGTTTATTAAATTTCATATACATTCATAATAATCGCTCAGATAATACCATTTTACACACAATTAAAATAAGATTAGCAGTAATTTTCGATTCTTAATAATAAAACATAATACCTTCTCACAATTAATTGAAAATAAAATTGGATTTTAAGTCGAAAAGTTCCATTACGTGAATAAATGATAGACCTAACCTACAATAAATTGTAATCACATTAAATTTCTACAATTCAGGGTCGCTCCGTGTCCTCAGGGCACACGAGCCTTTTGCTGGATCATCGTATTGAATCCGTCGCTGACTGGCCACCCATCTCACGGTTGTGAGACGTGGTTACAGCTGAAATTTTACCGCGATTTCGCTGGGAGCCAGTGCAATTTTTAAGATCAGCACCTGCTCCCGGCGAAATCCTGCGGTTGTTCTTATGACAAACTTTTACATATATAAATTTCGGAATTATTTTTTTTATAATGGGAAATCTTTCTGACTCATTTGGAATGAATTTTGTAGCAAAATTCGGGATCATGCGGATTGATTTAGACTGTTATTTTGCAGAAACTCCTTCGCAGTTGGTCGGAATAATTTGGAAGAAACTTCTCTCAAAAGTTCGGATTCACGCGTATTGATTCGAAATGAAATTATACATAAGCCCCTGCGAAGTCAGTCGGACTCATTTAGAATGAAATTTGGAATGAAACGGACTGGTTCGGATTGCATTCATAAAATGCTTCGTGGACTTAAACGGACTGAATTCGGAATGATTCGGAAACAGATTTCGCATTCGCATGGAATGAAACGGATTCAATTGCTCGGAATCAGAAGGAATTATTTTGATTCCGAATGAGTCCAAGACTTCCACCAGGGTTATACTTCGAACATCTACTACTGAACATCTATTTTTTTCTGTGAAGTAATAAAGAATAAAGAAAAGTTAAATGCTCTAATAACTTTAATAACAACAAACGATTTTCTGCTACACGAAAACTTCCATAAAACGCATCGTTTTAAATTTATCCGATTTTTTTATCATACTTTTTTACTCAGTTTTGAATATAGAATAACTTTTCTTGAAACAATAGTTTAAGATATGTAAAAAAAAATTGAATTTTACTTATTTTAAAAAGGACTAGATACTTTTTTCTTTAAAGATTTTAATCGTTTAAAAACTATATAAAACGGATAAAAAATGAAGAAAACTCGAGTGAAACCCATCTGAAAAATCGCGTACAGAAATTTTGGAGGATTTGAGACGCGGGTTCATCTACAGGAACTTGTTTAGG
Organism: Andricus grossulariae; assembly: GCA_011634705.1. Taxonomy (NCBI): domain Eukaryota; kingdom Metazoa; phylum Arthropoda; class Insecta; order Hymenoptera; family Cynipidae; genus Andricus; species Andricus grossulariae. The sequence goes on along the minus strand of JAABKJ010003711.1, from coordinate 4,408 downwards.
ATCCTATACGTGAACCTGCATAGAAACTAATCCGCGAGGGTTCGCTAGTGGCTTGGCTCACTCGCTAGTAAGTTTGATCTTCAAGGAAATAAAAGGAAAGCTTTCTGTAAGGGACCCCATATGTGTTTCTGTACAGGAACCCGCGTCTCAATTTACTTCGCAAAGGAACCTGTACAGGAACCTATACTCGATCATTTAAAGGTTTCTTTGTCGGTGCAGTTTCCATTGTAGGATCATGTACAGCTTCCTTCGCCAAATTCCTGCACAGGAACCGTCAAGATTACCTATGCAGGTTCGTGTACAGGATCGTGCCCAGGAACATGTCCAGAATCCTCTGAGGTTCCTGTACAGGAATTTTCAGCTGGGAAAAACATTTTAATAATCTTAGTGACCAAAAAAACAATTTTCTGCAATACAAAAACCGCCACAAAATGCACAGTTTTCAATGGATCTCATTCGTTTATGATACTTTTGTACTCCGTTTTTAATATAGAATAACAATTCCTGAACAATAATTAAAAATATGTAGAAAAAATTGTTCTTAAATGTGAAATTTACTCATTTCAAAAAGTGCTTGATACTTTATTTTCCTTTTGAATATAGAATACCTCGAAACGAGAAGAAAAAATAATTCTGCCAAGAAAAGTCAAGTGCAAGAACTTTCAGGTTGAAAATTATTGAGTCTTACCGTGGTCGGATGAAAAATATTTATCTGCTTCCTCCTTGCATTCTTAATTTTTTTATTTTAAAAACGTGTAAGTGTCAATTTTTTAATTATACTTCTACAAAATAAATACATTCTTAATAAACTTTTTTGAAATGTTGTTTTTCAATTCCTTTTCCTTAATTATCTTTCCTTGAATAGGCATAACATTTTTTAAATTATATTAAAAAAATTTAATAATAGTATTCTTAAACATTTTTTAAACCTCGTAACCTTGTTTTATACTACCATGTATTTATTTTTTATTATTTAAATTATAAAAAAAATTATATAAGTATATGGGTGAACGCCAAAACGTTAACCATTTTTACTCCCAGACTCTTGCTTTGATTAATGAATTATTTCCAAAAATATCTCGACTTCGTTTAGAAATTGCAAATAAACAAACACAAATTAAAAATTGTTAAGTAATATCAACGAATTTTTTTATCATTTAATATTCACAGATATCACTTATTTAATTAAAAAGGTTAATAATCAAGAATACTTTCAAAATGATCTCCTTGAATCTCGTATTATGCAATATGATATAAAGTTTAATTTATTGTAATTGAATAACTTTTTCTATTGAAACTAAGAATATAAAAGTAATCTTGATCGGGAAATAAATCCCCTGTCATTTCACCATCAAAGAAAATTCAGCAAATACCCTTCGAAAAAATAAAATCACAAGCACTAGCACTAGTTCAACAACGCAACAGCGGAACGGGCAAAACGAGCAACGTGCGCGGTGCTGCAAAAAACGTTTACTGCGCATTCATAGTTTTATCAGTGACTGTCTACGAAATTTCTATAAGTCTGTATTCTCAATCCTTCGATTACTCATTTTCTAATTTCTTTTTCACAAATCATATAAAAAGTCGTTTACCATCAAAATAAAATAAAATATAATAGACTGTTTACTATGATTTATCAACTATTTGCTTGAATTCCTTTTCTTTAAAATTATTTGACTGTCACTTAAACTCTAGAGAAATGTTTATCATTTATCAGAAAGTTGTGCTTAGTTTTTGAAAAACTTTTTCCTGAGAATTAGTAAAATGAAATCTCATCCGACTTTTCTCCATCCAGAGGTCATAGAATAGTCACTTAAAATTTAAGCGATTATTTTTTTTCCGTGCATCTTGGCTGAACGTTGAACGCAACCAAGATTTACAATTCCTCTAATATTTGTGCATTTTTTAGTGGTATATAAATTATTTTTAAATGAAAATGGATTGAGCTGGATTGATTTAGAGGGTTGGGCCGCTTCGTGATTGTCAATCAAGTTTTGTTGTTGTTATTTTTCCCATAGAGAAATTATTTACTTAAAAGTGGTTTCAACCAATTATTCCAGGAAATTCTGCAACAATTATTACATACAAATACACGACTTTTAATTCAGTTGTAGTTGTATCTGTAACTAAGTGATCAAAAAATCTTCGAGATTAACTGTGTTAGTAAAGAAATACGAATTCGTACTTGCTGATGGAACTGAAAGCAAGAAAAAACTTTTAACATACATTTCATTCAAAGCGGAACGTTATAATTCATCCCGCCGCAGAACAGGCGGACCAAAATCGGTTGAGGAAGGACGCTACCAATGTGAGGGTGCGTGGGTTGTGAAATACTGGCATTTCCTATTAAGGAACCAAGGAGGCAAGTATACGTATACCTGTTAAAAATACACGTCCCTTCGACCATGACGACATTACCTGACATGACTGATTCATTTTGTATATACATTTTCCGGGTCAATTTTGCTTAATTTATTCCTGATATTAATTTATAATTATATAATTCACATGCTTATTAATTTATACCAATTCAATTGTGTATTGTACAATAATAATTATTGTATATAATTATAAAAAATGAATTAAGCTGTTATGATATATAAATATATACTTGAAAAAATAAGGACTGTCAATAATCCCAGCAGAAGGGCTTAGAAAATAATGTTGGTCTGGCAATTCATTGAGGTTATGCAATATAAAGTTTTAGTGTGGGGTACACAGAAAAAACTGTGGATTCAATTTTATTTCAGGTCATTTTCTTAGACTTATTTTGAACTTCAGTTATGTTCGTTAAGTTTCAGTGTGGGGTACATAGAAAAAACTAGGGATTCAATTTTGTTTTAGTTCATTTTCTTATACTTATTTTGAACTTCAGTTATCTTCGTTTTCTTGCTCAATCTTGAAAATGAAAAACAATTGAATTTATTTCAATATTCGTATCGCTCAAAATGAACCAAGTATGGTTCGATTTTCTTTTAGTACATTTTGATGCTATTTCTTTGTTCAAAATGAAAATTGATTTTCTTCTGTGTAAGTTACTTTTTTTAATGTAACTAGTTGAAGTTACGCTATTTAGCGAAGAGGAGTAAGGCTTTAGATGAAGTTACTAGAGATAGTAACTTAAAATTCCCTTAGGAGTTCCTTAAAAGCTACTATCAATTTACTCTCCTTAGGGTGTACAAAAATAGTGATTAGTTATAATAAATAAAAAAGGCGCAATATTTTTTGACAAATAAGCATCAGTTACATGTATTTCAAATGTCATGGAAACTAAAAACGTCTTATAGTGACCTGTCGTTAGAGATTTAATAATATTTTTTGTTAGATTTCAAAAACAGCTTTGGATGGATAAATTCTATTTTCAAGTGAATTAAAACCCACTGAGCACCAAATTTGAAGACGTGTTTACGACATCATTACGACATCTTTAGGACAACTTTACGACATCCCATGTCCATGTCGCTAGGTGTCTTTACGATATCGTAAAGATACCTTAACGACGTGAACATAGGAAGTCGTAAAGTTTTCGTAACAATGTCGTAAAGACGTAGCCAAATTTTGTGCCCACTGGGAGGCCTCAACGCAACTATCTAAAGTCAGGATAGGCGTTTTCGATTTTCAATAGTGTTAAAAGCGTGCGATTATATTGTATGTAATGTATTGTAATTTAATGCAATTATTTAAGTTAAATTGTGTACATGTACCAACAATATAATAATACATTTTATTATATGTGTAAGTTTGTGTGTGTAGTAGTAATGACCTTCCACAGAACCTGGACGCGCAGCAAAAAAGTTTTTTTTTGCTGGCTCGCGATGTAGTTTACATGACTAGCATGTAGAATTCACGTATTTAGAGAGGTAGACTTTTTTTTTTTTGCTTGAATCTCTACTTAAGTTTGTCTCATTTTACCTGATTGGTAGGTAATCGACGTTCAATTCTACCTAACTGCCAGGTAATCTTTATTCACTAGTTGTATTATTCCGTACTGAATTGTAAATTATATCTTAATGTATTTTCAAAAAGAAAGAACGTCATCCAGTTCTGCTCCATCTGTCCTAGAAGGTAAGCAAGAGCGGGAAATTTACGCGAGACAACATCGTGCAACACTGTTCCTTGGAGTCAGGTCTGTAGCCGCGGACGACCTTACGCGGCAGACGGGACAGTTGGAGATGAAGGTTTCAACTATGGATACCTTTCTAGAGCCACTAATCCTTGTAGAATTTTATGGGGAGTAGTGTTGACGGACCAGGTGAAGAGATCCCAGAAGAACAGCCTTTTGCATCCGGTTCGCGATGGAATGAGCCTGACGCTGGCAAGCCGGAATCTTATTGAGTTGACTAAGAAATGAAGCTTTCATACCTCCAAGACAGCCTATTATGAGAACTACAAGATGGACTTTGTAGCC
>JAABKJ010003710.1:0-25523 GCA_011634705.1 Andricus grossulariae | reverse complement strand
GAACGTAAGTGTAATTTAATATTACAATTAACGCCTAAATATGATATATATGTTCTCAAAGATGCTTATACAATGAGAATCTGATTATCAGTTTTTTTTCCCATGCGTCAGGTTTTTAAGATTTTATCAAAAAAATAGTTTTCTTTTTCAATCACAACTCACGATATAAGCTACAAATAATCGATATGAAAAATTGAAATATATAAAATTAGGTCAGATTCATTTTACACCTCGTCCAGGTCTAACGTTACATGAATTTCCGTAATACCAGCCCTAGCTAGTATTGCCTAGAGTAGTGATTGGTGAAATTGTCAAAATTTCAAATTACGAGGGTTTAAAAATTTCATCCATGTCAATTTTTCTCAAAAAATTAGGTGCAGGTGGAGTTAATAATTTTCCTGCAAACCACATTGTTGTTACAATGCGGGATGGCTCTACTTCTCATGGAACTCTCGTGGAACGCCCCGCATTAGAAATACCCTTCTGGATGTACTCTCAGGAAGTCGATCCAAGGCTCTATTTTATTTTTATACGAATAGCGGACCGTCATTTTGCTTCAGTGCTCAACAAGAAACTTGCACTTCGTGATCATGATCCTGCTCAAAATTACCCGATGAAGGCTCAGATAAATATAGGAAACGACCAATTTTATTTAGCTGAGTCTTTCCAGGTATACAATGTAAAAGATCATGTTCATTGCAGTGCATACGGAAATTTCCCAGGCAATTTCCCACCCAACAACCACATATATCTCACAATTCCAAAAAATAATGTTTATAGTTCAGTTTTGAATTGCCATTTATAAGCATAGAATATCGGCATGCAATACCATTCATATCCTGGGATATCACAGTGACATCACACAGTGGAGAAATGTTCATATCTATGGCATATTCCGAGGATATCAAGATATCCTGAAAATACCTTATTAACGTTTCAACTTCATGTGTAAAGGATGTCCCTAAGACACACTAAGGAAAATGTTTATTTGAATCAAGCACATATTTTTATGTGTAGTCAAACAAATATGTGATTGATTCAAAAGAATATTTTGACATTCTTTGTATCTCGCATATTCAAAAAATGTTCATTTTCAGTAACACGATCTTCATTTTGTATGTCACACATTTCGGATGAAGGTGGAATTTTATTATACCTTTTAATGGCGTATTCAGTTTTTTATCTTAGTTTATATTTCCAAACCTAAAATAAAAACTTCAAAGAGAAATGAAATGTCTTTAATTTTTGTATCTACTGCCTCTACCATGCAGTCTAGAATACGTGTTGTAATCTTTATTAATTCTGAATGTTCTATGTGTAATAAATCTTGCAAAAATAAATATTTTTTTCATTTAAGATTTACCTTCTCCTTCCACTTTATTTACTTCGAAGAATAAATGAAGCGTCATTACTGTATAATATTCATAAAAGTAAGTATATCTTAGCTTAAGTTCTGACGCCACCTAACCATTTTTTCTCATTTTTCAGGAGACACGAAAAACTGTTTTATTGAAATAAATATTCACGATAAATAGGACATATATGTTCCTAAATATATTTCAGCTTCCAGTTATAATTGTTCGTTCCATAATATCCTAGTTGTATATGCAAAGGAGTTTCACAAGATACATAAACTGACTGATAATCCTATAGAAAGATTCATACTCTTTACCCCCACCAGATCTGCTAAGCAAACGTCTCCACGAAGATAATCAGTATCTTAAAATCATTGTTATCAGGCATCTATTCGCTTCTCTAAATATCTTTGCAAAACATTTCTCATGAAAAATTTGCTCCAAACTCTCCTTATTTGGCATACAACTTTTGCTTCCTCTAAATCTATACATCTTTTCATGTAAGCCCCTGTGTTTCTATACATCTTTCTTTCTTGTCGTCGTAGAGTCTCATTCACACATGCCCACCATTCTTCCCTCGTTTGTAGAACTTCTTATTTTTGAAATTTCAATGTTTTCATTATAGCAAATGCTACCAACAACCATCAACAATGCTCAATAACTATCCTTAGAAACGTTCGATGACATCCTTGAGAAACGATTAGTAACAGCCCTGGTAATCGGTCAATAACAACCTTTAGCAACAGCTACTGAAATTATCTAGATTTGGTCTGTATCAAACATTAGCAACGCTAAATAATAACCATTAGCCACTGACATTATATAGAAACGGGTAATAAATACTATTAAAAATATTCGATAACATCGCTTAGTAACGTTGAATAACAACTCTTGGCAACTTTTCATCGCAACCCTTCGCAACATGATTTCAGATTCCAGATTTCAGAACGATAATTTTGTTAGAAAAACTTTGGACCTTGTAGCTACATGTTCTTCAAGTCATCCAATAAGAAACTAGGCGTAGAGTACAACAAAAATTAATTTCAGATTTGAATCATTTTTGGTCTCAAAAACGTTTAAGTTGAAAACAGCAGAAAAGTCGAGAAATGATCATATGATAATGCATTGTTTTATTCGTAACAAAAAATAAATAAGGAATCAGGTGGTATAATCACTTATGACATCTATATCAGATTTATAAGAAAAAATGGATTTTTTTTTAGTTCTTGACGTCTATGGGCGATTGAAAATTGTTTTCATTGATCAAAGATTACCTTACGCAATACATCGGCAAACCATGTACAATTTCTTTCATCTTAGGTAAATCATATTCCTTGTTCTCCTTCATTTATATTAAAGAATAATTACAGCGTTTTCGATAGAAGTCGTCAAAGATACTACATATCACAGTCATTTTTCGCTTAAGTTCGTACAACATTTTTGAAAAATCAGATTTCTGTCCTCTATCATTGTGCCTTTAGAGAAAGCATGGCGATTTTCACTGAAATTCTACTTCTTTTGTTCGTGGGTATCCTGAATTTTGAACGTAAGTGTAATATAATATTAAAATCAATACCTAAATAAGATATATATTTTCTCAATTATTTAATATATGAATATATAAAATCGTATGATCTTATATTGAAAATCATTCTCCTTCCACTCTATTTATTCAACAGAATATATAAAGTGCAATCATTGTATAGACTTAATGAAAGTTAGTATATGTAGCAATCATTTATCATCTTACTTTATAGGAAATTCTTGAAAAATCTAATATTTTTTCTCTATCATTCCTTCTGATCAGAAAGAATGAAGATTTTTACTAAAATTTCACTCCTCACGTTTGTTATATTTTAAAAGTAATTATAATATAATATTAAAATAATATGTATGATGAATATGACATATATTCCTATATAAGCTCACACAAGTTCTTCCAGTTCGAATTTTTCATTCTCAATGTGTTCAGCATTAACAGTAAAATATTTTTTGTGATCCAAACTTTTGTTTGACGAGCAAATAGTAGTCCTAGCGCTATAGATAACCTATCAGTATGACAATTCAGGAAAAGGAATGTAAAGAAACAGATTATGTTGAACCTCTTCCAAGCTAGTTGTTTTAATTTTTTTTAAACTCTCATTTGTGCTTATGATTAAAGACATTTTGTTCAAGATGCGCAATTTCACGAAACACATTTAAAACAAATAATTAAGAGTTTTTGGAATGAAGGAGAAAAAATAATTTTCAAGTTTCAAGGCGCATTAAAAAACTACATCCGAACATGAGTTTGTTACTTTATCAACACATCGTTCATTCTGTTTGACCAGTGATTGTCAAAAAAAATTTGAAGTTCAATGTACTAGTGTAGAAAACTTTGAAAAATTCTTTTTTCTTACTTAGGTGCAGGTGGATTTGCTGATTTTCCTCCCAACCACATTGTTGTAACAATGAAGGATGTCTCAACTTTTTATGGAACTCTTGTAGAATGCTGTGAATTAGAAATACCTTCTGAACACACTGAGCCCGATTCAATGCGTCCTGCGCTCTAATTCATCTTTATACGAATAGCGAACTGTCATTTTACATCATTCCTAAGAGAGCAACATGTACTTCCTGACTATGATGCTTCTCAACATGGTCCAATGAACGTTCAGATGAATATACGAAATGACCAATTTTATACAGCTAATTCTTTTCAAGTGTGCAATGTAAACCAGTATCATCATAGAAGTGCATTCGGGAACTTTCCAGGCAATTTCCCTCCCAAGTATCACATATATGTATACGTACCACAAGACCATATTGTATATAGTTCATGTTTGAAATACTACTCGTAAGCAAAGCATATCAGCAAGAAATCCCATTTATTTGACTGGAATATCCCATGTGCATCCCATGTGCTATCCTCAGCATATCGAAAAGTATATCCTACCGAGCAGAAATTTCAATATCCGTTAGATCATTATCCTGGTCCAACTAATGTACAGATATATATATATATAGAAGATGGCCAATTTCATTCAGCTAATTTTTTTTAGAAGTAAAATAGAGAAGAGTATGATCATCAAAGTGCTAATGAAAATTTCTCACGAGATTTTCCACCCAATAATCACATATATCTATCAGTGCCAGGAAATCATGTGTATAGTTCTATTTTAAAATACTAATCGTCACCAAGGGATCACCAGGCCATCCAATTTATCTACATGATTATTCCAGGTTTTGGCATACATAATTAAATATATAATAGATCCTAATTTAATCATAAATATATATATTATAAATGAATCTTAGGCATATCTAAAACGGTAAACTACAGTGCATAAATTTTACTATTCATTGAATATATCGAGGATATATAAAGATATCTTGAGAATTTCTTGTTGATGTCCCTGATTTATATGTGGAGGATGCCCTGAAAGTGTTCATCGTATATCTTAATCTGAGAATTTTGTACACTTCATTCTATAAATAAACCCATCATACATACATATCAGGGTATTTTATTCCAAAGCTTTTGTACAAAGTGGGACATTACACTTTATAAATTACACAACAAGAAACATATACGTGTACATTATTAAGAGTTTGAACTTTTACCAGAACACGAACCTTTGTGGTTAAATTGTTAAAATGGTTAGTAATTTGTTCCTAGAATTGAAGTTGTTAGCAATGACTCATATCACACCTTTGAATATGACAGAACATTCTTATATAATATTGAAGATGAAATGATATAAGCAGTGTGGAAATAATCAAATTTACTTCGAAACAAAAAAATAATAATTTTGAAATGGAATATTCACAAGAAATATTTATCGTCTAAATATTGATACATATAAACTGATGTTACACGCCGAAAAGCACTTAATTTCAATAGTTAGTATGCCCTCTAATGAGGCATATAACTTTTGCGCCTTTGTTTACATTTTTATACATCAGATGAAAACGAGAATAGAAGCTAAAATGATGAAAAATATGGATTATAAATCTAGCAAGTATGAGAGAATTATTTATAGCAGTAATTAATTGCGTCAGTTTATACAAAAATTCTTGAAATATTGGATTTCTGATCTAAATTATTGTGTCTACTCAGAAAATGAGAAGATTTTTACTGAAAATCTACTCCTCACGTTCTCAGGTTTCCTGCATTTTACAAGTGAGTATAATATATAATTGAAGTTCAGATGTATCATCTTTAATTTAAATTTGGCTCAGATCCATTAACTTTTTTTCAGTGTCTATACATATTTTTCTGTTGTACATATTTTTACATTTTTTTATCTTGGATTATTATCTATTACGTTGTTTCACAAAAATAAATGCAGATAAAAAAATATATATATTTTTCTCAATCCCCTACTTCGTGTTTGTATTACAATAATGCAACGTAAAACTTGAAAAGATAGTTTCTAACTGCTTCATTAGTACATCAGCATTGATACTGTAAGGAAAACGTTTATCTAAGATTCAACCATTATGATGCTATTAAAAAACAGTATAAACAAATAGAACAACTAGACACTGCCATATAAAAAGAAAAATAATTTGTCTTATTAAAGCTTCTTGAAACTAATCAATATTCACTCCTGCCGAGAAGAAAAATACAAAAACTGTATAATTACATAAAACCATGGATGAAATAGCTTGATACGAGAATCATGATAAATTATTAAATGTTGTATCGAAATTATTGTAATTAATATGCGTTTTAAGTACTTGCAGCTAAAAATGGGCTTATTAAACTTTAATACACATCCTTAATTCAAATATTCCCCACGATAATTTGTCCGAAAGTTTTAATTGTAGCCATGATAATACCATTCACTATTTGTCATCGTGTATAATCTTAATTTATACCAATAACTATTTACTTTTTGTGACAATAATTATTGCAAAGAAAATAAAACACTTTCAAAGTTAACTTCAATGTTGACTAGTAATTTTAGTTTAGTTGTGGTTAATACTTTACATTAGCTGACTCTAAAATAAACTGTAATGTTTTATTCTAATTATATATAACAGAATTTGACCAGGGCATATTTGAACTATGATGGAAAAGGGAGCCCTTTTCGTATAACATATCACTTTTATGTTTATGACAAATTCTTTTGTCAAGATTCACAATTTTACGAAACACATTTTAAAAAAATGATTTAGAGACAAAGAAATATTTTTAAATTCTATCTTTAAAAACTGAACACTTTCGAACTTGAGTCCTCAAAAATGATACATTTTCAGAATTGAGCATACAAAACTTTTAATTCAGAATTTAAGAATATATATTTAATTGATGTGATTAAATTAATTAAATTGATTTAATTTAATATTTTTTTATTTTGAAAGAAGATGAACATCATCAATATGTGCATTATGGTGGATAGATGTACAATTTGTTTTCAACCAATTTATAATACGGCTTGCCATTTTTGTTTTATTCATAGAAAATACTATGGAAAAATAAAAAATTCAAATTATGTGCCAAACGACGTGAGATACGGAGTAAAGTCTTGACTGAAAAATTATGGTTTTTAAAAAGTACTATCACATTTCTTCTAATTATTTCTTGATGGGACTGGTGATTTTGGTTTTATTTATGGAACATACTATGGAAAAAATAAAAAATTAAAATTTTGTACTGAATTGACACGAAATAACGGAAAACATTTAGATGAGAAATTATAGCTTTCAAAAAGTAGTACAGAATTTATTTTAATAATTTTTTGATAGGACTTGTAATGTGGCTTCTATCTGTCGAAAATACTATTTTTGTAAATTAAAAATTCACAGTTTGAGAAGAACAACACGAAACTCGAGAAAAAGCATCAAAGCATAATTATAGATCTTAAAAGGTACCACAAAATGTGTTTCGATTCATTTTTTATGGGAATTGTGATTTTGCTTTTATTTTTCAAAAATATTATTCAGAAAAATCAAAAATTCAAAGCTTGAGATAAACGACACAAAATACGAGAAAAAGTCTCCGTGACGAGTTATGGTTTCCAAATAGCACTAAGAAATTTCTTTAAATAATTTTCTTATAGGAATTGTAATTTTTCTTTTATTTATCGAAAATACATTGGAAAAAATCGAAAATTCAAATTTTAAGCCAAATGGCGCGAAATATGAAGAAAAGTGTGTAGCGCAATTTCAACTTTTAGAAAATCTGCAAAATTTCATTGAAATGGTTTCTGGCAGAATCTGTCGTTTTCCAATTTATTTTGAATGTATTGAAAAAATCGAAAATTCCCATATAGTTTTTGTTTTATCCAGAAAAAATGCTGTGTATAAAATTCCCCCGTTTTGCATAAAAAAGCGAGATATGGAAAAAATATTTAAGAAAAGATTGTCACTTTTCATTTTGATGTATGTGGCCTAAAAAGTAATAGACATTTAAAAGATATTTTTTTTTGCTAAAGTTTCATTCAGCATTCATAATGCAAAAAAAAATATACGAGCGTGCAGCGTCAGCTCCGACAGGCGGAAAAATTCTAAATGAAAGGACTCTTAAATTAAAAATTTTGTTTTTAAAATGTTTATCATCAATTATATCTTTCTTAAACATTACTTTAGCTAACTTTGAATTATTTTGATGTAAACTAAAAATTGAAGCCTCCGCCGAGATGATTTTTTATAACCAAAAATAGATTTCTGAAGCAGTGTATATGTATTGAACAACGTATGTGATTCTACAAAGTATTACACCAACATAGGCTTATAACTTGACTAAATATATCAGTAAAATTGATTTTTTTCTGCTGAGGCTTCAACCGTTTTTGACAAAATGCTATCTGCTATTCTCATTTACTATCTGCATTGAAAACAATAAGATACATGCAATGGAAGTAATTTATCATTTTATTATTGTCAATTATGCTAGCCAACATAATATGACAATTTAATTAAAGTATGCATTGAAAGATTCATTTTCTTCACTTTTAGGCCTACAAAAAATCTAAAGAAAGCTTAGATTTCTAGCACTGACCTTTCGCAAGATGCGTAAACCATCTCAGATGTTTCTCCTTCTGTATAGTTCACAATTTGACAGTTCATGCATATTCAGAGTACTCAAGTTTGTTGGATGCAGAGTTTCAAAAGGCATTGAAAAACTATGTACTTCCGAAAATAAATTTTTTATTTCATGAAAACATGGTTCATATTTTTCCGACCAGTATATGGTGAAATCTTTTAAAAGTTTGAGTTGCTCATGTAGGAAAACTTTATAAGCGTAATTTTTATTTTAACAAAATTAGTTGCAGGTAGATTTATGAATGTTTCTTCAAAAAACATTGTTGTAACAATGGAGGATGACTGCACTTTACATGGAACTCTCGAGAAATACGACTCATCAGAAGTGCCCCACTGGATGTACCGAGATTCAATGCATCCTTTGTTCCATTACATTTTTGTACGAATAGCAGACCATCATTTTACTTCAAACCTCAGAAATCAACCTCGAGAGCAACATGAACTTCCTGTTCATGATCCTGCTCGTCATCGTCCAAAGGAATGTATGATGCATATAGAAAAAAATGGCCAATTTTATTCATCAGACACATTTAGAGTTTACAATTTAGAAGAGCATGATCATGAACGCGCATTCAGAAATTTCCCAGACAATTTCCCAGTAAACGATCATGTATATCTGACAGTGCCACGAGACCATGTTTACATGGCACCATTGTATCACCATTCGTAAGCAAGGGATATCGGAAGGACATCCTGCAGTGCAGAAATGACAGATATATCTTAATATACAAATTATGTATATTCATTCCCATAAATAAATAAAATCATCATTTAACAAAAACAGAGTATTATTTTTCAAAGATTTTGTACAATATATTGCATTACTTTTCGTAAAGTACACTAGAAGATAAATATTCCAAGGTTTGATTACGACTATATGCTTATTCTATTTTTTTTTTACTCACAAAATACTTTTCAGAAAGAAGCGTGTGTGTACATTATTTGAATTTTGATGAGAGATACGGTATACATATTAATTTTCTTTGTCCTACAATCAATTGCAACCTAAATCAATTGGTACCACTTATAGGAACCATTACAAGACCATTCGTAATCAAGGGATACCGGAAGGACATCCTACAGTGCAGAAATGGCAGATATATCTCAATCTACAAATTATGTATATTATCGATATTTTTTGTGATATTAAATCAATTTTTTTATCAAGTTGACACTTCTGAACTGCGAATGCTAATAAAAGTCTGTACATTTTACAGAAAGTATCCGTAAATTTGAAAAATTACTGATAATTCTGTAAACGCTGACCAATTTTTCTGGATTATAAGTTTAGCATTTTTTTCATATAAAGATTTTAAAATAGTCGAATAAACAATCAAATTTCCATTTGAGTAGCACTGAGCAGACATGCGAAAGAATCAAAAGCCTAAAATAGAAATCGAGTCGATAGGGAAAACTTTGATACAAAATTACAAAGACAGACTTCAATTAGTACTGTTTTCGATATTTGAGAACATTCTGGTTTACAAATTTTCCAAGATTATTTTCGAACTTTCTACTCTCACTCGTTTCATTCTTTCATAAAAAAAAAACTTTCTTGTGTGATAATTATGAGAAAAAAAACATTAAAATCTGAATTTTTTGGGATTGTACTTTCGCAGATATAAATCAAACATGAACTGATTTTCACAGTGTACATTTTTTTTAAATTTCTTGTCCTTAAAAATAATATGATTGAAAATAATATTAAAAAATTTCAATTTTGAATTGAAGTTCAGTTATATTGAAAAACTTATCTATTTAAAATTTTATGCTATCTGGATTCATTGAAGACTTATTTTTTCTGTGAATGCTTTTATCTTTTTTCATTTTTACTGCGAAAGTGAGGTTCCTTGACTCCTCCAACTCTCTTCCTTCTTTTCTAAACACAATCAAAATTTTGATATTGAGTTTTCAAAACTGTGTATTGTGCTTTTTGAAATGATACTTTTTCAGCTTGATCTAAAATACATTTATAAGAAGTGAGGCCATTTTACCGATAACAAAAAAAATTGAAGAAAGAATTCATTATCATTTTGAGAGCGTGTCGCCTACTTCTTTTTTTATAAAGTCAGCTTGAAAAAGATATTTTAAAAAACATGAAACTCATTTCTTAAAAATTATACAGTGTTACCGTTTGCGATTCACCAAACTTATCATTTTTTTTTAAATCTACATATTAACAATAGTAGAAAACACAAAACTAACAGGTCAAAATAGATCTTTCCAAAAAAGTTCTTTTCAGAATATAGACATTAGATTCTTTTACTGTTTTTAAAAAGTCTAGTCAGTCAGAAGAGTAAATCTGGTAATCCAGGGAGCTTAAAATACATCTTCCTTAAGAAAGATGTGTTCAGGGCTGAATTTGAAGAAATCCTGACCATGTTTTGAAGATCACGTCATTCTAAAAAGTAAACTAGGTACTCCAGGTGTTAAAAATACAACTTACTCTCAGAATTTGTGTTCAGAACTGAAATTAAGACACCCTGATGGGTTTTTGAAAATTTAGTCATTCAAAGAAGTAATCCTGGTATTCCAGGAGTTTCAAATACTTCTTTCACGAGAAAGTTGTATCCATAACTATAATTTAAGACACTCTGATGAGTTTTCAAAGACCTAGTAATTCAAAAAAGCAAATCTGATAATGTAGATGTTTGAAATACATCTTTCTTCAGAGATTTGTGTTCAGAACACGTGGACTACCAAGTTTTCTTAAAATTACGATACATTCAAAAATCCATCAGGGTGTCTTCAGTTTGAGTTATGAACTCACTTTCCTCGAGAAACATGTATTTTGATAAAGAAGACTGCCAGGTTTACTTCTTCGAATGATGATAGATTCGAAAACGCATCAGGGTGTCTTTAATTACAGTTATAAACCAAGTTCCTCGTGGAAGATCTATTTACAACACCTAGATTACCAGCTTTTCTTCTTTATTTATTTATGAACAGAACTTTCTCAAGAAAGATGTATTTTGAATACATGGAGCACCAGGATTGCTGTTTAGAATGACTAGATCTTCGTAAAGCCATCAGGTTTTCTTGAATTTCAGTTATTAATGCAAGTTCCTTGAAAGAGATGTATTCTGAACATCTGGAGTACCACGATTACTTCCTATAATCACTAGACGTTCGAAAACCCAACAAGGTATCCTAAATTTTAGTCATGAGCACAAATTTGTCAAGGAACATGTATTCCAAACACCTTGTTTATTATTACCGCCATCAATCACTTTTCTATTATTTTAGTAATTACTTTTCAGCTTAAATAAATATCAGTATCCAGAATTACATTTTACACTAACTGTGTATTCGATCTTGAATGTTTTTTCCACTGTGTTTGTTTTTATAATTCTATAATGCTCATTTCACGAGCATTTTGCTTCCCATTAGCAAATGTATTTGCCTTCTCATAGAAGAAGTATTAGTGATTTTGTAAATAATACTCATGCATCAACTTTGGATTATCTCGATGAAAAAAGTTTTTCTGTTCGAAACAGATGTTTCAAATATTATGGATAAGCATAGCTTCCTTACTCTTTAATAAAGTGTAATAATATTATAGGTCAATCGATTTTTCTCTAATCAAGGAATCTTTTTCATTCTTGCATCAATTTTGAATTATGCCAGTGAAAAAAGTTTCACACAGTTTAAGTATTTTAACGTTAGTACCCCATACTTCAGTGTGAAAGCCTTGAACATCTCAAAAAAAAATTCCGTCATTGCTGTAGCTTTTTAAATAACTTTCTCAAATAAAAAGATCAATAATCACAAGTTATCTCATTTCGGCTTCCATAATTTTTTTTCTATTTATATCCGAAATTTCGGACAAAGGTTACATACATATGCAACAAATGAAAGAATATTTATAGGTCGAGTTTTATTATGCCTTTTCAAAAAACGTATTGTAATCTCAAATATATCTGGAGGATCTATACGTAGTAAATCTAGCGAGTATGGAACACTTTGATATCTGGGATCAGTAAAAATCCTTCTTCTACTCTGTTTATTTCGAATAATAAATCAAGCATTATTACAGTTACGGCTTTACCGATCGTAATGGTTTAGATATATGTTATAGAGGCTTCTGAAGTGGTTCTGAAAAAAATTCAAGAACCAATTCTGTTGATTATAAGGGGGTAAAGAAAATTATTAAAATTTTTTAATAATTTTTTTCAAAGGAAGTGCTTTTGGTACATTAAAAACTTTTGTTCTATATCATGCTTACATTCTAAGTTGCAATATATATTTTTGCGGAAATGATCGAAGCATTACTTCATAGTTTGAAAAAATAAAAACAGCTTGATGTTCCCTTATATGTATGCAATTCCGTGAGAGGCCAACTTAATTTAAAGCTTATGACGCAATAAATTATACGCAATGGTGTAATAAAAAACAAATACAACTCTTGAATTACCCACTCACAGTGTCAATTGATTCTGAGTAGATAGGAAAATACTTCTCTTCGTTTACTGCTGACTTTCGCCAAACTAATTTCATATTTGCCCAGGATGTACCACGTGGAGGTCGTCAGTCAGATTAACATACCTCACTTTATGTACACTATATACAACTATATATATCCTATAATAATAACTTACCACAACATATATGCACTATATACAAGACCAAAGTGAAATCGTTTCGTGACAAATTAAAGGGTACTATGAAAGACCACGTTTGAACTTTACGAAGGCATACCTATTAGACACGAATAGAAAAAACTGAGAATATGTTACCTTTGACAAAATATCGAATAACTAAAATCGTTCCATACAACTGTAAAGAAAATAAAATAGCAAACCTTAGTGCGAAAAGTTAGAAATACACTCGAACTTTAATTTAAGCACGGATTTCGTTCTGACCTTCGACATAAATTAAGGGTCTCTGAACGTAAACTGCCGAAGTCGTATCGCAATGTTGTATATATAAGTATAGCAGTTGAGTTCGGAGGAAAATCTTCAAGGGGAAATTAAGATAATTTCGCAATTAAAAATAAAAGTAAATCACATATGCTGGCAAAGTACACGTGAGCATGAATACATGCACATATGCGTACACATATTGAGACAGAATCAAAACACTTGATAGTTATGTATAGTGTACATGAAATAAGGGATGCTAATCTGACTGACGACCTCCACGTGGTGCATCTCGGGCGAACATGAAATTAGTTTGGCGAATGTCAGCAGTAAACAAAGAGAAGTATTTGTCTATCTACTTAGAATCAATTGACACTGTGAGTGGGAAATTAACGAGAAGAGGTGTATAGAGCCCTGAAAATGTTACACATTGGTCCCATAACAACATCCAAACCTTCTTGAATCAACGCCGAGAGTATATTCGCTTCCCGAGCGGCCTTGAATGGATCGTATCGCCGGATGACGCATCTCATTTTCGATTGTGTTACTATCCTGCTTGAAATCCTTCCATAGTCCCCTTTGGCTCTTTGCTCTGGGCCATCAGAAGAGTTTGGTCTAACAGTCCCTCCATCCGACAAGTCCCCAGGTTTGGAACCAGGCAAGTGCACTTGCATGAGGTGTAGGACTTTTTTTAATGCTCTTTGGAGTTCCGCATTATCAGGTAAATTTTGAATGTACTGATAATGCATCCTCCATCAGTTCCTTCCAGCGTACTATATTTCGTTAGTATATCTTGCTACACTCACCTTTCACTAATTCCAGTTCCCAGTTTTGTTCGCTTCATTAAATGTCTCCTAGTTTCTTTTTTCAAGGCCTAAAGTCTATAATTCCATAAAAACAGAATCCTCGTCTGTCTTCCTGATAAGAATAGGACACTCATCCTCACAAGATTTACGCTATATTTATCCTAATCAGTCGCTCTTGGGTCCATATATCTAATTGGAGCAGACTCGTCAGCTATCAGTGGAAAGCATACGTAGGTCACTCTCAAAGTTTCTGGAGCAAATAAAAATGAATAATTTTTTTAAAGCACTCTGTTATATATATCTTTTCAAAATAGTCTCCATTATTACTATACTTATACAGTCGTACATCCTTTGAAGCCATTTAAAGACTTGCTCTAAAGAACATCATTAGAAATTTTCAGCTTCACCGTTTCTAGAATCTGATTCCAAAAACTTTCAGAGTGACCCATATACACACATGTCTGTGATCTAGTAGGGATGTCTCAGGCTATACATTCCAGTCCCAGAATGATTCGCTAATACATGCAGATAAATAATTGATGAAGTGCTTCACTGAATTCTAAATTCCTTTGATTATAAGCTTATAAAGTTTGTGCACAAACCTAAAAAAATGTTGTATGTTTCCAATAGTTTATTAGGAATTTCTGAATTCCTAAAGGTTCAAAATGAAATGTTTGCAATGTTAATAGATTTGCGTTTATCTCCCTGACAGGAATAAATGTTTTCCTGAAACGATTCATAATCACACTACACCCTAATGTATTTTACTTTTATCTAATATTGAAAAAATCCTTTAACAATGCACATTCTAGGTAAAAATTTATGAATATCTTTGTAATTTGAAAATGTAGTAACTATTTTATTGTCAGATATTTAATTTACTATAAATTTGGAGAGTTCAAGAGTTCAAGCATCTAATAGATCAAATTTTGTTGTAATTATCTCGAGACATGTTTGATTTATTCACTTCACATTGTTATAAACAATCTTGATCAATCAATTCTTAAAATAATTCTTTCGTATAGAATGAATCTGTTTTTTGGGTAAGGGTTCTAAAGTTTTTTATGTAGGAATCCGTCATGATCAACAAATTGTGACATAAATCTTCATTCGTTGCAATCCGACTGATTTCACGGGTATTGAATTCCCTTGCCCTCTTAAAAATCTAAATATTTGCCTTTTAGGACTCTTCTGTCAATTGGCTGATATGCAATGGGGCATTTTAAATGAACTTAGCGCCATCAGTCGGACTCCTACCAATAAGGATTTCTCTCCAACATGTTTCTCGAATCTGCTCAATTGAGATCGGAGCCTGAGGGATTTCTTTTTGCTGGTCAAGATGGCGTTATAGACACCTTAGTTCTTCGCAAGCGCATAATAAATATACCTGTAGGCGATACGAACTGCCGAGCGTGCAAGCAAGAGCCAGAAACACTTGGACATGTTCTCAGTGGATGCTCAAAGTATGCACGCAAAGGATACATAGGGAGACCCAATGCGGCTCTGAAAGTGTTATATTACCATCTGAGGCACTTTTATGGTGTTGATATATTGTCCGTCTTGCCATACGGCCAGGGGGAACTCGAGTTTGTTCTGAAAAATGATCAGTGTAGGATCTACTGGGATGTCTGATTCTCCACCACTCAACGTATCAGTGCTACGAAGCCTAATATTGTCCTCCAAGATCTGAAGACCAAGATCATGTACGTAATTGAATTCTCGGCACCAGGCGATGGTAATATCACGGCAAAGGAGGAAGAAAAATCAGTGAAATATCAAGCACTTCTTTTCGAGCTGAGCAGGCTATACCAAGGCAACAAATTCCATCTTGTCGTTCTGATGATTGGCTGTCTTGGAGGTATAAAAGCTTCATTTCTGAGCCAACTCAACAAGATTCTGGCTTACCAGCGTCAGACTCATTCCATTGCGAACCGGATTTAAAAGGCTGTTGTTCTGGAATCACTTCATCTGGTCCGCCAACAATGTTCCTCATACTGTCCATATTCGTTCTTTCAATATTTTCCATCAACACATTTTTAATGAGAATTTGTATTCTTGGAAATACTTCAAAAATAGTGCAAAGTCAATGTATCGCGAAACAGAACAAAAAATCTTGCAGAACATGAGACCTTATCACTACTGATGTCTAAAAGAGTAGTTCGGAATAATATTCTTAATATTAAACAATTTGATGGTAATAATATATGTATATCATACAAGATTAGGTAAAGGTAATATATATATTCGATACATAAAAGAAAATGTATGGTGGTAAGCTTGACATACTTAGATCTAGCCTCGTTAAACTTTCAAGGATCAAGGAGTTTATCAGATTTAAACAATGAGTAATTCACTTTATTGGACAGAAGTCATATGATTTAGTATATTGTATGGTACCCATGTGTCGTGTCAGTTCAGTCGTTATACCTTTTAAAGAAGCATTTAGTTTTTATCTTTGTTCACATTTTTATCAAGCAAATGAAAACGAGGATAGAAACTCAAAAGATACTGTAATATGAGTAATAAATCCAGAAAATAAATCAGTTTTTGAGATTAGATATCAACAATCATCCTCATTCAATTTTAATTATTTCGAAGAATAAATACAGCTTTTTCATGAATTTCATAAAATTTAGAATAAATAACGTATTTTTTCATTGCACGAATATACAGCGTATGTTTTTTTGACCAGCGATTGGTCAAAATTATCAAAAATTTAAGCTATTAGTGTTGAAAAGCATCATAAAAGTTCATTTTTTCGCAACAATATTAGGTGCAGGTGGACCACCTTGTGGGAACAATGCAGGATACCTCTACTTTTTATGGAACTCTCGTAGAACGTTTCGAATTAGAAATACCCTTCTGGATGCACCCTCATCCTGATTCAATGCGTCCTGCGCTCTATTTCATTTTTATACGAATATTGTACTATCATTTTACTTCATTCCTAAGAGAGAAACATGTACTTCCTGATTATGATGTTGCTCAAATTGGTCCATCAAAAGTGCAGATGAATATACGAAATGGACAATTTTTCACAGCTAATCCTTTTCAAGTACACAAAGTGAATCAGCATAATCATAGAAGTTCATCAGGAAACTTTCTACGTGATGTCCCACCCAACTACCACATATATCTATACATACCACAAGAAATCATTGTGTATAGTTCACCTTTACAATACTATTCTTAAGCAACGTATATCGGCAGGAAATCTCATTTTTCTGACTAGAGTATCTCATGTGTATCCCATGTAGAATCCTAGGGATATCGAGAAGGATATCCTACCAATCAGAAATTTTAATATCTCATTTTGCTTTAATTCTCAATATGCAAAACCTACTTTCTGATCATCATCCTGCCCACTATGGTCCAAGAAACGTTTAGATATATATAGAACATGCCCAATTTCATATAGCTGATTTTTTTCTGAAATTACAATACAAAAGAGCATGATCATCAAAGTGGCAATGATTATTTCCCAGGAGATTTTCCATCCAACAATGACACATATCTATCAGTGCCAGAACATCATCTGTATAGTTAAATTTTGAAATACTATTCGTCAGCAAGGGGTATCAGCAGGCAATCCTATTTATCTCCATTATTATTTTACATTTTAGTATACCTATATAATTAATAACATAATATATCTCAAATCAATTATAAATATACATATATTAAATAAATATTAGGCATATCGAAAACGATATCCTACAGTGCAGAAATTTCACTTTCCATTAAATATACCAAGGATATCTAAAGATATCCTAATCACATTAAAGATATATAAAGATTTCTTAATCAGAGTTAATTATATAGATAAATACACTCATTAAACAGAAATATTAGAGTATTTTATCCTAAAGATTTTGTATAAAGTATAACATTACGCTTTATAAAGTACACAAGAAGAAAAATGTCGCACGATTCGAGTGCGACTATATATATATTATATTCTCTATATAATGTCAAAATAAAGGAGAGTCGGTCCGTTTTAGTTTTTAAGTTTTTATAAATTCAAAGAGACGAATTATTATACATTATTAAGCGTTTTAACTTTCACGTTCTTAGATAATATTAAAGATGAAGTCAGATAAACAGTGTAAAAATAATCAAATGTACTTCAAAATACAAAAAATAATTTTAGAATGAAAAATTTGAGAAGAAATATTTATAGACCTAATATTGATACAGATGGACTGATGTCACATGCCAATGATCACTGAACTTCAATAGTTAGTATCCCATTAGTATGTCGCATATCATCTTTCTTTATCTTTGTTTACATTACTATACATCAGATAAAAACGAGAATAGAAGCTCAAACGATAAAAAAAGTATGCTTTATAAATCTAGCAAATATGGAAACATTTCAAATTGAAGCTCGATAATCATCCTCGTTTTACTTTATTTATTTTAAAGAATAAATACGGCGCTTTTTATGAAAGATATGAAAAGTCTTATATATAGCAGTTATTAATTTCGTGAGTTTATACAAAATTCTCAAAAAATCAGATTTCTGTTCTAAATTATTGTGTCTACTCAGAAAATATGAAAATTTTTAATGAAAATCTACTCCTCACGTTCATTGGTTTGCTGCATTTTAAAAGTGAGTATGATATAATATTGAAGTTCATATGTTAACATTAATGTATGACTAGTTATTTGAGTTTAGTTGTGGTTGAAATTTTACATTGGCTGATATATAGATAGATCATAATTCACAGTTTCACGAAACACGTTTAAAAAAATGAGTAAGAGACAAAGAAATATTTTTTAATTTAATTTTTCGAAACTGAAGAATTTCGAACTTGAGTCCTTAAAAATTAAACTTTTTCAGAATGGGGCATATGAAACTTTTAATTTAGAATTTAGGAATAATTAAATTTTGGTCTGCTTAAAATGAAATAAGGGAAAATGGCTTCATGAGAAATTATAGTCTTCAAAAAGTAGTACAAAATTTATTGATTTTTTTTCAAGCTGGAGGACGTGAGATATGAAAAAAAGATCAGGTAGGAATCAGATATTTAAAAAAGTCTTACAAAATTTGTTTGATATATTTTTAAAAAGGTCTTGTGATTTTGGTTTTATTCATCGAAAATACTATTTTAAAAAATGCAATATACAAAATGTGAGCTAAACTGCTCAAAAAGCAGGAAGAAGTCTCAATAAGAAATTATCGCTTTTCAATTGTACTAAAAATTTTATTTCAATCATTTTCTTGATAGGACTTCCGAGTTTGCTTTTATTTGACGAAAATACTATTCAAATCAACTGAAAATTGAAGCCTTGGCAGAGATAATTTTGTGTGAAAAAAATAGATTTCTATAATAGTATAAATGTTATTAAACAACAAATGTAATTCAACAAATTATTGTATCAACATTTGCTCATAATTTGACTAAATATTTCAGTAAAATTGACTTTTTTTATTCCTGCCGAGGCTTCAACCGTTTTCAACATAATGGCAAACAGCTATTCTCATTTATTATTCAGATTAAAAACAATTACATACATGCAATGAATGTAGTTTATTATTTTATCAATGTTAATTGTACGAGCCAACAAAGATGACAATTGAGGGAAAGTGTTCATTGAAAGGTTCTCTTTCTGTGCATTGAATTCCCTTAAATCTGTTACAGTTCGCTTACATTCTCTTGAATTTACTATAGATTTGAAGAGTTGAAGAGTTCAAGTGTTAAGCATTTAAGATTTTTAATTATTTAGCGATTATTACGAGATATGTTTAAGTAATTGGAAAAATAAGGTGTTTGTCAGATGCATAGTTTCAAAAGACATCGCAAAACGGTGTTCTTTCGAAAATAAATTTTTTATTTTATGAAAATATGGTTCATCTTGTTTCGACCAGAGATTGATGAAATCTGTTAAAAGTTTAAGTTACTCATGTAGAAAAACTTTATAAGCGTAATTTTTCTCTGCCAAAATTAGGTGCAGGTGGGTTTATGAATTGTCCTTTAAACAACATTGTTGTAACAATGGAGGATGGCTGCACTTTACATGGAACTCTCGAAGAATGCGACTCATTAGAAGTGCCCCACTGGATGTACCGTGATGCAATGCATCCTTTGTTACATTACATTTTCATACGAATAGCAGACCATCATTTTATTTCCACCCTCAGAAATCAACCTCGAGAGCAACTCCCTGTTCATGATCCTGCTCGTCATCGTCCAAAAGAATGTGTGATGCATATAGAAAAAAATGGCCAATTTTATTCATCAGACACTTTTAAAGTTTACAATTTAAAAGAGCATGATCATGAATGCGCATTTAGAAATTTTCCAGGCAATTTTCCGGTAAACGATCACGTATATCTAACAGTGCCACGAGACCACGTCTATATGGCACCATTACAACACCGTTCATAAGCAAGGGATATCGGAAGGACATCCTGCAGTGCAGAAATGGCAGATGTATCTCAATATACAAATTATGTACATTTATTTCCATGAATAAATGAAATTATCATTCAAGAAGAATTGAGTATTATTTTCCGAAGGTTTTGTACAATATATTGCATCACTCTTTATAAAGTACACTAGAAGATAAATATTGCAAGGTTGCATTACGACTATATGCTTATTCTATTATTTCCTTACTAACAAAATACTTTTCAGAGAGAAGCATGTGTGTACACTTTTTTTATTTCAATGAAAAATACGGTATACATATTAATTTTCTTTGTCCGAGCACTAATTCCAAACTAAATCTATGGGTACCATTTATAGGCACCATCACAAGACCATTCATAATCGAGGGATATCGGAAGGACATCCTACAGTGCAGAAATGGCAGATATATCGCAATCTACAAATTATGTATATTATGGATATTTTTTGTAATATTTACAGAATTTTTCCGATAGTCGACATATGCATATATATTTCTAAACTGTTAATTCTGAAACAAGTCTGTACATTTTACAGAAAATGTCCGTAAATTTAAAAAATGACTGATAATTCTGTCAACTCTGAAGAAACTTTGGTAAGCTTTCCATAAAAGTTAGGCTGTCCCTATTTTATCTGAAACCCCTGTAACTTAAGCAGACTAATTTTTCTCCATGATAAGGGCGGAAATTATTTTTTTACATAAAAAATTTGAAATAGCCGAATAAAAAATTTAATTTTAAATTGAGCAGCACTAAATATACATGCGGAAAAATCAAAAGGCTAACATAGCAACCGGGACGACAGTGGTAAGCTTGATACAAAATTACGAAGTCAGACTTTGATCAGTAATGTTTAAAATATTTGACAACATCCTTTTTCAAAATTTTGCCAAGATTATTTTCGAACTTTCTGCTTTAAATGCTCTGCTTTTTTCATCAACCGATAAAAAAAAATTGGGGAAAGAATTTAAATGTCAATAAATCCAAAAACAAGAAGATAGCCTGTCTTGCAAGAAGTTATTTTTGTATTTTTTCAAACTGTCTTCTTTCAGTTTGTGTGAAGAATATTTCCTACATCCAAGGGATTTTTGCTAGTGAAAAATGCAAGAAAAATTGCAAAAATAATTATTTTGTGAGCGTGTCGCCTCCCTTTTTCAATAAGTTCAGCTTGAAAAGGATAATTTGAATAACACGAAACTGAGTTTTCGAAAAATGAATCACTTTCTTATCATTTTAGAGATTATTTTTCAGCTTTATATAAATCTCAGTATTCAGAATAACACGATTTTTTGAATAATAGACAAACTGAAGTTTTCATTTTGATCATCTCAAAAATTTAAATTTACAAAAAATACAAAATTAAAAAATAATATAAACAAGTTTTAAAATATAATGACAAATGGAATAAATTAAATTTTGCATTTGGAATGGTAATTTTTCGAGCTGAAAAAGGAAAGGGAAAAGTTCTTTCGCACCTAATCCCTTTCCCAGCTATATGATTTTTTTTTTAAATCGTCAGAGTTATTTTATTTGAAAATTTATGTTCAAAAAGTCTTTTCTATTCATGCATCAACATTCAATTATCTCGATGAAAAATGTTTTTCTTTTTTAAACAGATGTTTTCAATATTATAAATATCCATAACTTCCTCACTCTTGAATAAAGTGTATTATCATTGTAGTTGAATATATTTTCCTTAAATCAAGGAAACTTTCATGTTCTTGCATCAATTTTAAATTATTTTAGTGAAAAAAAGTTTCACTCTAGGAAATAGTTTTCAAAAATATTATGCATTTCCATAGGTTCCTTACACTTCAATAAAATGAATCAATACTATTGGTCAATCGATTCTTCTCAAATCAACAAAACATTTCAATTCCCGCATCAACTTTAAATTATGAGAATAAGAAAGTTTTTACTACAAAAATCGATTTTAAAAATATGTAAATGACCATAACTTCCCTACTCTTAAATAAAATGTATGGATATTATAGGTCAATCAATTCATTTCGAACCGAGGAATCTTTTATATTCTTGCATCAACCTTGAATTATGTTAATGAAGAAAGGTTTACTATGAAAAAGCTATTTTTAAAATATTATAAAGTGCTACAAAAATGCGATAAATATTTTCAAAAATACTTCGGTCAGTTTTAAGTCATTAGTGGTGAAAATAGGTATAAATTTCATGAATTTATCAGCCACTGTTTTCAAGTTATCGTGTTCACAAAAAAGTGCGACATCCACACATCCACACACATATTCATATATTTGCTTAGAACATTGTGTTAGGCATATTCAAATTGAGAAACGTTTAATTAGATGAATTAACTTTTTTTTCAATGTTACCATTAAAGCTTCTCTCACGAGGAGCTGCAACAATTTGATACTCCATGATTTAGTGTAAAAGCTTTGAACATCTCAAAATTTTCAAATTACTTTTTCAAATAAGGGGATCATTAATCACAAATCATCGCATTTCGACTTTTCATAATTTTGTGTTCTATATGTATATCATAAATGTTAGATAAAGGTTACATACATATGCAATAAGTGAAATAACATTTATAGCTCGAGTTTTATTATGCCTTTTTTCAGAGTATTCCATTTCCTTATCTTTATTTACAATTTTAAACATGAGATTAAAACTTGAACATAATTTAAGTTTTTTCTTTTACTGCCTCTATAATGCAAACTTAAGCACGTTTATTCTGAAGGATAAATAAAGAATTATTACTGTCTAGACGCCAGAAAAGTTGATAAATGTAGCAGTCGTTTATCGTGCCAGTTTATAACACATTTTAGATAAATCAGATTTCTTTTCTATATCATTGTGGCTACTCAGGGAAAATGAATATTTTTACTAAAAGTCTACTCCTTATGTTCGTCGATTTGCTGAAATTTGAGCGTGAGTGTTATGAATTATTAGAATTACTATGTATTATACATACAACATATATGTTTTCTAACATTTTTACTCAAGATATCAACATTATTTCCTTGACAATTAGAATATTTGAGAATTGCGCATACAGAACTTTTAATTTGGAATCGTAAAAAAATGATAAACGTTGTTAATAGCACTGTAGGGTGGATTAAAAAAAGTATAAATATCAGGAACAGATGTATTCCGATAAAAGCTTTTTCCAACAAACAGTTGTGAAACCTACCGAATAGAAAATGTTAATTCTCAGAGTTTTCCAAAGTCAAATATTGCTAAATTGCAGACATTTATATTTCAAAAGCTGTAATTGACGGAAAAAATGTATAAGATGTATAAGACTTTGTATAGCTGAATCGAGAATGTTGGAAATTTTAAGGTAAGAGTTGAGTGTTTTAGCTGAAGAGTCGAATGTTTCAGAATTCATTCGAATTTTAAACAGGAGGGATACATATTTTACCAAATAGTTAATTTTTTGTCATCCAAACAAATTATTTTCAACTGAGCAGTTCCATTTACAATCAAATAATTGAAATATTGAGCAAAAGAGACAAATCTTTTGAAATACAGTTGAATTCTCAACTAAGAATGATGAATTTTCAACCGAAAAAGATTACTCTTCTGATAAAAGATGAATTTTTAAAAACAAAAGGAAAAAGTTTTCATCTGAAAAGACAATTTTTTGACAAAACAGTTGAATTTTTAACCAAAAAAGTAGACTGCTTAACAAATTAGTTGAATTTTCAACAAAATAATAAAATTTTAAACCAAAAAAGATAAACTTCATACCAGAAATATAGATAAAGAATCAAAGAATAATAATAAAGAAATAAAAGTAGGCTTTTAGATGAAATTTCACGAAATTAAAAAAAAATTGATTTTTCGACCTTTTTAAAAAAAAAACCTAGACAATGAAAAACCAAATCGGATTGGTATTGTCGTAGTTTTGCACACGATTGAAACCCGAAAAAATTTTAAATTTCAAATTTCAATTCATCATAATGAATCATCGTTAAAGCATTAAATCTATTATGAAAGAACTCTACCAGGAGAGTTTTCTTCCTACAACTAACACTTTTAGTAACCTCAGGTCTTCTCAAGCTAAGCTAGTAACATCTTTAGCTTCCTTGAAACAGTGTAGGGACAATAACATCGTCTCAAAATTCTTGAAGTTGAAAACCAATTTGGGAACATCTAAATTCAAATCAATTCTTCATAAAACATGTTTGCTTCTCTTAAAAGAAAGAAAACAACATACCAAATTTTTTCTTGCACACTACCTCCAAAAAACTATTGGAACTTCACATTTTTCTATCAAACACTCTCAGATTTGACATTTCGTCTACATTGGACTGCATATCATTTGACCAATCCCAACGCATTAAAGATCCCTCTACTCAAAAAAATTGAATAAAATTTGACAAATTACTTCCAGTAAGGCACGCACCATTAACTAACACAGTAAAAAACATCTCTAAGCATCCTCTCCAACAATAAAATGATTTTAGGCTCATCTCAAGGACAAAATTTTGCAGTAGCTCCCTCCAAAATCCCAAAAAAAGAAATCATCAGTAATTCGGAATCCACAATATATAGGCTTCCACCCGAAAAAGCAAATGACATACAGCGTAGGACGGCCAAAATCTTACGCCAAGCCCAACATCCCTCCTCAAACTCAATAAAACGAGAAAAATCAGCAACTAAAGAACTCAACATGAATGAAGATATCATCATATTATCCACAGACAAAGGCAACACAACAGAAGCGATGAATAGAGAGGACTATAAAAACAAAATCATGGACCTTATAACTGACGATACATATGAAAAACTTAAAAAATACCCCGAAAAAACAAGAGTCAGCAAAACAAAAACCTCTTAAAAGACTCTAAACTTGACAGCCAAACAATAGCTAAATTTATACCCACTAATCCCACCTATTCAAAACTTTACAGAATCCCAAAAATCCACAATAACAACATTTCACTCAGACCGATCCTCAGCGTAATAAGCTCACCAACTTACAACCTAGCACGTTTTTTTCGCCAAAGAACTGAATCCTTTCACAGGAAACTCTATCACGCACGTCCAAAACTCTTTTGACTTCATCAGAAAGATA
>JAABKJ010003709.1:0-25523 GCA_011634705.1 Andricus grossulariae | reverse complement strand
ACGCGTTAAAATTTATGTTTTAACTAGTGAATGTCAGCGGTAATTTTTTTAATTTGTTTTTAACTTATACTATGTGCGTAAAAAAATATGTATTATTTATGTGATGTTTCTTTATATTAACAAATTAGACTGAAGAGGTTATCGAACCAATGCCAATGAAACGTCGCACACTTTGACAAACAAATATGAGTTTTTAACTCATTTGCCTTCATCCATCGAAATTTCTTCTACTGTTAATGTTTTAATTTTCCGGCACGATTGATTATCTCTCGCATAGGCTGCGCTCCGCCCCACAAGCCGTTGTTGCCCTAGAGCTAAGTGCACTCTGCCTCAAAGTACTTCAGAGATTTTTTGATTTGAACACAATAAAATATGGAAAATCATGGTTTATAAAAGTCTTAAAAATAAAGGATCTGCACACGTTTCCTTTCTTGTATTCCGCGTCTCCTCTGTCTCAACTCTACTATTTGTAAACATATCTGCATACACTTTCTGATTTTTTGACCGACAAAACTAATCGCTCAAATATTACATGATATTTTTTTCTTTCAAAGTTACACCTGAATACGTATTATGAAAGCCGTCCAAAATTTTATAATATAAATGCAGTGAAGGTTTTTATTTGAAAAAAAAATTAAAGATAATTTTTAGAATGAATCTACTATTGTTGTGAAGAGATAATAATGAGCTTGAACTAAAAAAAATCTTGTTAGTTAACCAGTAACCAGTACCACACAACAACAGTTTGATAAATTCTATTTCAATTGAGTTAAAACTTTTCAGAGAATTTCTTTGAACCTTCAGAACAACTTTCTCACTGACAGATTTCGATTGTTCAAAATTCGCGAGACTCCCGAAACGATTGAAGTGGTTTGTTCACGAATTGTGCAACGCCTCAGAAAAAAATATCCATTTTTTTTTCTAACAAACATTTTAAACTGTAGCTAACATCATCGGTTCCGATTTCGTTGCGAGTTGCAAAATATTTTAATTAAATGAAAAAACAGTTTTTTCTAAATAATTCAAAACCTAAACAAGTTACAACTTTTTCTATTGAGAGAAAAGGATGCGTAATTACATTTTCAATGAGACCTCAATGCGGCCTGAATTAAAAAAGTATCAACAGGATGATAGCCCAATCAGGCAGCAAAGACTGGGATTTCCTAAGATGCCAGATGTGCATTTCTTGTGACGAGGTGTTTTTCACTAAAGGATCCTTACCGGCACCGGGGTCCTCAAAATAAACTTTTGGACGTTAAAATGCTCCGAGGAATGAGAGTCCCACTTCTGAGGGAGCACTCTTAATTTTTTTTGAAGAAAACATATTATTTACTTTGTCGTATATTTCTTTTGTAATATGTCAATCAATGCGAGATTCAGCTGTCAATCTTCAACGCACGTGATCCGAAATGGTCACAACATCAGAGTTGGCAAGGCAGGTTAGGGAATTCGTCACCAATAGCTCCTTGCCAATAATACCAGTTGCCACGGCAACGAGACTAACAAGATTCAACCAACAAACCAAGCCGCCATGACACTGCCAGTGACCCACGACAAGATAGAGTGAGAAGGAGAGTCCTACAGGCGACGTTGTCCTTCACTCACACGTGAAGGGAATTTCCACGCTTCACGGGGAGAGAGAGAGGCGACCCAGTACCGCTCTGTCCTTTTCTAGCCTATGGACTTAAAGGGCGATTCTCAGCGTGTACTACCGGTAACAACGGGGGTGTCAAAAATATTCTAGATCTATACAAGGCTCAAATGCTAGAATGCCCTCTCGGAATTGGCTCAAATTCCAAGAGGGACCTTTACAATTTTTTACTCATACCGTCGACATGCGACCTTCGTTTAACTCTTTCTTTCTATTCTGTCGCTAGGACTAGTGAAATAATTTCCTACAGCCATATTGGAATGGGATTTGCCGCGGGGTCGGGTTTGCCACATATGCGGTTGGCGCGCAAAAGCTGTGTTGCCATTGATCAACTGGAATAGCGAACAACAGACACTCCTTCCGGGAGCATCAACGTTGCGTGGCGAGCTGTCACTCACGTTCTTTGTCTTAGAGTCTAAGAACTAAATTTGTTTTGCCGACGAATTAATTAGTATACCAGCTTATTTATTTAACTAATCAGAAAAATGGATTTCTCAAAAGTACAATATGTGCCCAAGTTGAAGGTATGAGTATATTTCATTTTTGGCAAACCACTTGGGCGGCATTTAAGATATTGGAAATGGTTAAATAAATGCTTGACTTGGAAATACCGCTAAAGTGATTTGCCTCAGTAAGTACTCTCTGTATGGGGTTTTTTGTTTTGTCTTTCCGATGTACCTTTTTTTTTTTAAATATTAGGAAAATTTATTTCGATGGCTGCCATTATTTTATCGCGTCGTTAATATAATATTCAATAATTTGAATGACATCGAATTCCTCTTAACACGGGAGTATTGTCTCGTATCAGGTCTCAAAAATGGAGGTTACAAGCCCTTCCGGCCCATAACCTGAAATAAGGACACGTGATCGAAATTGGATAGTTAAAAGTTTTATTTTGATTGGGGTTCGATCACGGTAACGTGGTAAGATTGAGGGCATTATCGTTTTTTTCGTTCAATTCTCTTTCTTCCGAGCTAGATCGACAAAGTGGAAAATTTGAGTACTTAAAAGTAGATTAGGCTTATTAGTAAAACTAAGAAAAATGTGTCATTAGCAGGATCTCTTCGCAAAATTTAATTTATTATTGATAGTGGCTGGCTCCCTAGGGTAAACTTGACTAAATAGTTTTGACCAAAAAGATTCCCTTAACAATTGAATAAAAACCGTAAGTCATAAGCCACGCGTAAATTGTAACGTCAAAAGCCTATGACCTTATAGCGGAATAAGCCATAGTCGGGTTAAGAATTTTTTGGAGGCCCGAATTCTCGGCTGACATGCTTCCAATTTTGGCGAGATATGCTGCAGACGTGACACAAAATTATGCGTAAACTCCGTAAAAGTATATGTGTTCGCTCGTGCCGGCCGAGGCTCAGAAGCTATGATGTATGGTAAAATGCACGAGAAAGAAGCCAGGGAAAAGTTGCAGGATTACATCGATTTTCCGATTGCATGTCCATCCTGTCTCGGAGTACGTGGCATCATCCCTAGATGGTCTAGTAGATGCTAAGCTTTCCGATTTGGAGTTTAAAGAAGCCATTGCTGTGCGTGACATGCCACGCGGGAAAAAGCCGACTTACAACAGTACAACTACATAGATAGCGGTGTGCTGGAAATAAAATGACCACAATGAGCTGAACATATGAGCATTTCAGAGGCAAAGGCAAAGTTTGCAGACTTGAAAAATGTCCACGAAAAGAAGAATCCACATTTCCATATGAATGAGCGTCACAAGTTTTACTTCCAAATACAAGGTCACCTTACAACGACAGAGCGCACGTACTGCATTTTCGCAATGTGGTCACCGAAAGATGTGAAAGTTACTGTTGTTATGAGAAACCATCAATTGTGGAAGAATTGTATGTAACCAAACATAACGAAATTCTTCTTTGAATGCATACTTCCAGAAATTTTTGATAACCGTCATAACAGAAATGTAGAGATTCGAGAATCGGAATTTTTTCTCCATCCGCAGAAACGATGAAACCCATGAAAGTCAAGCCCACTCAGAACAGAGTTATTGAGAATGTTCTTACATCAGAGAGTGATGTAGACTATGTCGATGAAGAACATAAACCCCCAAAGAAAACTACAAGGTTGTTTGTCAGTGAAGATGAAGATGTGGAATGGTTGGATGTGGCTGATCTCACTGCGATGAGTAATGCCAATCTAAATAAACCACCAACAGTGGCTGAGTAGCAAGGATTCGAAATTCTAAATCCCAATGAAGATATAGAAGAAATTGAACAACTGATTTTAAATGAAAAGATGTTACATGATGGTTGTTTAGATAGTTCTATACAAGTGCTAAAAACTTATTCAACATTCGATATAGAAAGCACACTTGCTATTGCGTACCCGAGATACATAAAACAGCTACCAGTCGAGGAAAAGCAAGATATACAAATTCTCAAGGGAAGTTGCAGCGAACACTGGCGTTGTTTTTATTACAATGATGCACAAATTTACATTTTCAATAGTTCTTTTAGCGCTCAATATGATGATCTTGCAGAACAAGGGCAATATGTGTTTTTATTTTGATACTGATTTTTATATCCAATTAATTCCATTGCCTATCAGAAGGATAAAGTCAGATTTAGAGTACTATTAGTCGTATTCATTTTTTAGCACAAAGTATCTGCCTATTTCAAATAGAATTGAGATCAATTTCGTCGTAATTGTGACGGTGCCAGTAGTCTTGAGCTTTTGTTATAACTTAAATATTTGCGAAAAAGATGCTCACAGTGACATTCAGGGATGGAAGTTATGGAGTTTATGCAATTCATACAATGAAGAAGCATTGTCGATTCATTTGCAAATATATGTATATGCACGTACACATGACAAGGACCCTTATGACCGATTATTTATAGTTTAGAAAATATTTACGCTTTTGTGAGCCAGTGTGAGTGTCATAGGGGTCCGTTTCGTATGGACGTAAGCATATGGATAGCAGAAAAGATAAGGCCAAAAGTGCCTTGCAGTGTGAAATCGTTACTGCCTATTTTAAATGAAATAATTAATTCATTAGCCTACTGCAGTCATTCATGAGAGCACTTTTTGACTATATTACAATATGAAAACTATACCATGCTTGAATGCGCATTAGTGACGTTTGCGTCAGAATTGCATACTTATTTTTGACATGAAAATGAGAATACACTGAAGATAAAGACACAGTGCACATAGCATCCTCCATTTTTTTCTTTTGGAAATTCAGAGAACGGATTTGAAATCAGAGACAAAAAAAATCCCATACTAAAAAATGTTAAATCAAATGAAATAATGTGCCAGGTTTGTTCTCGAAATCTCTTGTCTAACTTCGTAACTAGATAGAAATTTCAACAACAAAATTACAATTTCAATCATGGAATTTTATAATAATGGCCTGCGGTACTATTTGCTTTGTCGGAAGGGGCGCGCATTTGCAAATCGCCCCGGGCGCTGCAAGCGCAGGTTGCGGCTCTGAACATAGCTGCAGAGTACGACGAGGATTACCAAGGGACACACGAGCAGATTGGATTGCCGGTCG
Source organism: Andricus grossulariae (assembly GCA_011634705.1). NCBI lineage: Eukaryota > Metazoa > Arthropoda > Insecta > Hymenoptera > Cynipidae > Andricus > Andricus grossulariae. The sequence goes on along the minus strand of JAABKJ010003709.1, from coordinate 20,343 downwards.
TAACATGTCTGGTTAGCACGTGGGCGATTTATATCTTGTATCGGCCGAGACTCTCTTGTTATGGAAACAAACTCGTGTTCATTGTCAGGAAAAACGGCTGTTTTTATGTTGTGCAAGTTGTGAATTATTTAGTGATGAATTATGTAGTATTTTTTTTTGCTGCCAGAGTGCTGCATCAAGGAAGCTGCAAACTACCATCGACGGACTAATCTCCAAATTGTATGTATTTTTAAAGATAATTATCTTAGGTATTCTTAAAAAGTATGTTATAAATGACATTCAAGTGCAGAATATATTTTTGTTTAGCATGTTATAATAGTGTTAACTGTTTTCATTTAAAGTTATAAAAACTAAACTGCAAATTAAAACACTCAAAGTGGAACTATTTTGAAATTTGAAGTATTCACATCTGAAACCTTAAACTTTTTCATCTGAGATTCGTTCTGATTCAACTGCGAAATTTCAAACTTGCTTATTTTAATTGTTGTGCGAGGTACTTAATTGAATAGGAAAAATTTTCTTCTCATATTTTATTATTATAATGCATATATGAAACGAAACAGGACTGAAAGTTTCATATATACCAGGTTAATTTATTCATCACAGGATAGAAATCAGTTACTCCAAGTGACAACATAACCTCCACCTGTCATGTTTTTCCCCCTTTCAGTGAAGTCCGTGAAAAATAATTATAAATTTAAAAAATTATTCATACTGCTAAATATTTATATTTTAATATTGTTTATACCGTCAATTAAATTATAATAATTATATTAAATTAAAAAAGTTGAATGAAAATTAATTTCAGAATAAAAAAGGTAAGTACAATGATTTAAAACATAGGTAAAATGTAGGAAAATATTTTTTCACGATTATAGGAAGTATAATATTCTTTTACTTTGTGTAAACTCTCTTTTTTCACCAATTAATTTCGAGTTTTCCTATACTATTTCATTTTTCTCGGTTTTTTAGTTTTCTTAGAGATACAAGCCATTTCTAATATTCAAATATGTGTTTGAAGTTTGAACTATAAATTTGAATTTGAAACTGACATTTATGTCATCTATAACAAATTCCTTGCCAATTGTAACAAAGAATGATAGAGTTGACAGTTATATTTAAATTCTATGCAGAATAAATTCAATTAAAATAAACTTGAGTATTATACTCATAATAATAGATCAAGAAAACAAATATGGTAATCATATCCATTTTACAATATACATTTTTTTTATAATGTATTGTAACGTGGTGGCTAACCACCCGTTATGGATACTTCCCCAGCTTTTCAGATTCAAACATTAATCCTTGATTATTTCCACGGCCGGCACAAGCTTAAATTAGAATATAAATTTAGAGATAAGATCTTATTATAACCTAAGGTGTGAGAAGTGATACAGAACTTTATTTTCTTATTTTCTTTTTTTTTTTTTGTGAACTGATAGAAAACGAGCTATTTAGATTAGAATTTTTCGAATAAATTTATATGTGACCTGGCACTAATAATCAGGTTAGATTAGGTACCTGGAGTCATAAGGTAAGGACCTGACGTCCTAGAACAATCTCGGGAATCGCAAAGTCCACTTTATTGAGAAAATCCGGCAGGGAAAAACACTGCCACCAACTCCGACCACCCACACCACGCACTATGCAACCCGCACTACCTCAGTAGCACCAAGTTTACGTCACTCTCAAGCATCCACGGTCACTTCATTATCACGGGGCCCATTGAGATGTCGAGCAAGCCACTACATAATACTCCAAGTCTCAAAGATTATTAAAATAACTACCAGGCCATGCCAGGCTTGACACTTGTCAACACACGGAGGTAGCCATCTTAAACCGGCCGGCGTTCAACATTCCGGAACGGTGGACCGAATTCCATCGAACAGAGTCCCAGAAATACAGCTTGGGAGGGCAGCACCGACTAGGCCGAGAATTGTGGCGCGAACGGGAAGGAACTGGCGAGGCAGAGGACGCAGGAGAGATCAGTTTCGTTTCGGCCATCTACGAGTTAGAAGCATTTAAGGAGAAAGTTACGTTGCCACCAAATTTTCTTAGACGAATCCACTTTTCGGTCATGTTGACGCTATAAAACGAAGGGCTCTGATTTCAAGGTTGAGGTAGGCGTTACCATTCTTACTTTTATCCAGATTTCTTTAATTTTTTGTATTTTCGATATAAAAAATTAAACTATTTTGTATCAAATTCATCTTTTGCGGTAAAATTGTCATTTTTTTTACCAAAAGGCAACTAATTATAAAATAATCATTTTTGGTCGAGCATTTAACTATTTTATTGAAAACTGGCCTTTTCGGTTGTAAACTATGATTATTATTTTTTTAAATGAAAAGTTAGTTCTTGTTATATTTTAGATCTTTTTTAGTTGAGGAATCATGCATTTTGTTAAAAATTCGCGAATTTTGGTAGAAATATATCTTTTTGGTTGAGAATTATTATTTTTGGTTAAAAAAATGATTTCAATTAAAGATACATAATTTTTTAGTTGTAAATTAGATTTTTTGGTGGAAAATTGGTTTGTTTGACTGAACATTTAACTATGAAATTTTTGGTTGAAAGATTACCTTATTTATATGGCAATTATTTTTTCTTAAATTCGTCTTTTTGGTAGAAAATTGTTTTTCCTGGGCGAAAATTCATGTTTTATTTTATAATTCATATTCGTTAAAAATTTATTTTTTATTGTAGAAGACTTATAATTTTCATTAAACATTCATCTGTTTGGTTCAAAATTTAAATGATTCCTTAAAAATTATTTCTTTTTGGTTTGAAATTAATTTTTTTTTAACTGAAAATTTAACTTTTCAATTTTAGATGAAAATTCATGTTCAAGCAAGACTGTTACTCTGTTTTGTTGAAAATTCGCTTACTTATTGAAAATTAATTTTATTGGCAGAAAGTTCAACTACTCGCGATTTTGTTTGAATATTAATCTTTTTTAGTTGAAAATTCAACTATTTGGTTGAAAATGTATGTATTTTGTTGAAACTTTTTCATCTGAAATTTAAATAATCAAGTTGGACATAATGTCCTGATTTAACCGCGAAATTTCAAACTTGCTGTGCACGGTCTCGCTAAAATGGGGATATCTCGGGACCTACAAGAGTCTCCGTGAATTATATATTTTAAAAAATTTAAAGGGGAGTTATTTACGAAAAATTGAATCAAAATTTATGTCAAACTTTTTTCCGTGCAAAATAATTTTTTTAATAATTGTACTATATTCTTAATATATATCATTTTATCCCTAACCTGTCTTAGTTAGATCAAAATCCAATTCGCATTTCCAGGAATATCGATAGTTCAAAAAATTGCAACCCCATAATTCAGCATGGCGTAACTTCCGTAATTTTGAAATTTCCAAAAATCGTTTGGGTTGGAAATTTCTCTTATACATATAACATTATAATTTTACAAAGTTTTATTAAAATTATAAACAATGCAACTGTTTTGCCACAATTTTGAAAAAATTGGCACTAGTGCTAACATTTTGTCAAATAGCTCGATAACTCAGATCTTCTCCTGTTTTTTCCTTGTTCAGATTTGAGAAACTCAAGTCATTTGTTTTCTCATCTAATTTAGTTCCTCCGACCCCGATCTTCTTTTGTTCTTTCTTCTGTTTTTGACTGATTTCTCACAGTATAGGGGGAACCAACCTGAAAGCCGACAAAAACAAAGAAAGATCGAAATATCAACTTTAGATGAGAAAACAAATGAATACAAGAGAACAAGTTCAGGTGACAAAACGAATAAAAGAATAAATAGCGTGTTCAACTCGAAACAATGACGAATCTCGAATCCAAACCACTATTTCTCAACAAAAACCTTTACCTATACTGTGAGGAAATAGTCAAAAAACCGAAGAACGAACAAAAGAAGATCGCGGTCGGGGGAACAAAATCAGACGAGAAAACACATTATTTGAGTTTCCCAAAATTAAACAAGGCAAAAACCAGAGAAGATCTGAGGAAGAACTTCAAATGATAAAAACAAATGACTGCAGCTTCTCTAATCTCAAATACTATTCCTGATTTCCTGTACCGAAACCTCACCCTGTACGAGGCGGAATTGTTTTATAAGACGCGAGAACGCAAGATATTTGAAGAAAAAAAAAAACAAGAGAATATCACATAGGATTCCTTTTCAGTGGTTGTGAAATTTACTTCAGGTCCATGAAGAGTGCGAGACGAATATGCTATAGGCAAATCTTGTCCTATCGGGCCTTAGTTAAGGACACCGACTGAAGCATAGTGCGATGCGTCTGTAGTAAGAACAAATGGTCTAGAAAAGTCAGGATATTGTAGTATGGGTTCCGAGCAAACCTTAACACGAAGATTTCGAAGGCCTCTTATTGAGCAGGACACAACTAAAACGAACCTTATCTTGTAATATTGTAGTCAAGGGTTTTGCTAAGCTTACAAACTCAGGTATAAACTTTCGATAATACCCAATTAGACCTAAAAACTGTTTTATATTTTGCTTTCCATTAGATGGAGAAAACTTTTTGACGGCTTCAACTTTCTTTGGATTTGGCTTTACACCATCACGAGTGATTACATGTCCTAAATAGGAAATTTCATATCGAAGAAAGTGGCATTTTTCTGGCTGCCAGGCTAAGCCTGCGGACTTCAATGGTTCAAATAGGGTCAGGTCATAAATGACTATGTCATCCATATAAACGAAGAGTTTAATACTTTGAAGACCAGTCAGCACCTGGTACATCATCCGCTGAAACCTGGCGGGTGCATTTTTAAGCGCGAATGGCATTCTATTGTATTCAAAGTGGCCATATGGGGTTGAAAAGACAGTTTTGTCCTTTGAATCTGGATCCATTGGGATCTGATGAAAACCCATGGCCAAATTTAAAACTGAAAAGTATGGATCTCCGCCGAGTAGATCTAGAATGTCCGTGATACTGGGTAAAAGATAAGCGTCCTGAATTGTTCGCTCATTTATTGCACGGTTATCAATGACCATTCGCCATCGCTTATAACCTTGTGCATCATCAGGTTTAGGTACGACTATTGCAGGGGAATTATAGGGGGAACTTCAAGGTTGAATTATTTCATTCTTAAGTAAATTTTCAGTGTGACACCGAATTACGTCTTTATGGATAGGGGGATTTCTATATTGTTTTACATTAATGGGATGTTCATATGTGGTAAAGATTTTGTGGGATACCATATTTGTTTTCCCTAACTTAATTCCAGGCAGGAAATATTGATGAGGGAATTCAGAAAATATTCCTAAGAGACTACTTTTTTCTTTATCATTTAGATCATTTAAATTGAGGTTTTTGAAAAGCTTTGTAATTATTCCTGACACTTATAACACTGAATAGAACTTAAATAATGAGCCTGACTTTTATCATTATTATCATCAGTTTTTTAGTGAGCCACGTATCTTCTAGGCACTTGTATTCTATCATGCCTTCCATAATCTCTTCTATCATCTCTTCCATCATCAGAAGATGTAGTGGCTTCCTGATTTCCATTGTGAACTAAACTCCAGCTTTTATTTTCCAGAACGGCTTCGGAAGCTAGTTCTGTACCTATGTTTCATGTAGGAGGGTCCTATTCGCAAATAAAAGTCCGAGTATCTCGGTTTTATTAAAAATTTCCGTTACACGCGCCCCATAATCAATAACACTTTCGTCTTCTGCTCTGTTTACCGCGAGTAACTCCTGTGACAATTGGCTTATGTCTGATTTTGGCGAGTATATTCTTTGAGGTATTTTTAACAATTCTTCCAAAGCAAGACCCACTTTATCTTGTATATGTTGACGAGCTGCTCCCTTAATTCGTGTCTTGATTAACATCAATAGACAGCTCATTTCGTGAACATCTATGAAGGTTGCCGCAGTCTTACAGTGCCTAACAAACATAGTGACCGACAAGTTAGTTCCATCGAATTCAGGAATAATATCACAAGTGATTTTTATTCTTTCACTTACTTTGGGTTGTTTATCAGGAATCTCATAAATTTCCGTTGTTAAAAATGGGGTCGTTCATTTGACTACTTTGCGTCTCGGTAAATCATTAAAGGTCCTATCGTTATGTTCCGAACTTGAGAAAAAAGATTTAGTACTACTACCGGCTTCATTAAGTTTTTATTACGGGGCGTTGATTCATTCGGAACGAACAAGTTTGTATTTTTAGTTGCGTTTCTGGTGACACAATTTGAAATTATTTTACCTGGGGGAGAGTTATCTGCTACTCTGGGGGCAACCCGCTTACTTTTACGCGAAGCTGACATTTTGGTTCACTACGGATCTCAAAATTCTAATATATAATATATTCACTAGTAAATCGCTAAATAGTCTAATTTCTTAAATTTTTATTTTGACTTACAGTTAAAGTTGGTTCAGACCATTTAATGTTTTCGATATAAGAGATTGAACTATGCGCACAACTCAAATAGTAGCAGTATGGTGTAGTAGATTCTGAAGATTCTAGACATCAATGAAGTCCTGATTAATTCTACTGAGTCCTTCTGGTCCTTCCCAGGTTCCACGGTGCCGTGTAACCCTCTTCAGGACCGGGCCGGTTCCAAAACCATTCAAGCTCGCAGTTGATAGAAGGAATTTCTTCGCGGTATTATTAGTACGGCGGTTAATGGGCGATATTGTGACCAACCTTGCATTTTATTCTAGAGCATTCAGACTGGGTGCATTTGCAGTATATACCCCTAGCTTACTTTTAAGAAGTGGAAACAAGGTTGCAACCCCGGGGGAGCAGCAGTATAGTGGGTTGCTTACGTAACTGGGGTAGACCTCAAAAACTTAACAAATCGTCCATTTCGGTGACTTCTATGGGCCGGGATCGGTCCCCCACTTGACATTTTGTAATTTAAGGCATATGTCGACCATGTTTATGGGTTGTGGAAGCGGGTTTCCTACCTTTTGGGACCACACACAGAAAATACCAGAATCACAGTGTTTCTATCAAAATTTCTTGCACAAGTTACATATCTGCGGCATTTTTTGATAAAACTTCCTTCTATTAAACTAAAACCTAATCATTGTTGAAGAAATATGCGTGCATATACATCTTGCCGTCTGCTGCGTGCCGTATTGTCTTCCCTGTCTGAAGGCCAACCCAAGGGCCTGCATAATGGCGAAGAGAGTAAACGTTGTCCAGCTGCTAGAGTTATGTTCGAGAGACTCAATGGTGATAGCCGCAGATATTAAAGGAATAAGGAAGCTAGTGATGGGATCGGCCTACTTTCCATATATTGGCGATACGGATTGTTTTAGAGAGAATTGCAAGAAGTGGAAATTCTCAGACGAACCTACTCTCTCAGATCACGAACAGATAGAGTTCGAGTTGGAATCCTTTCCACCCGCGGGCCCTAAGTGGGCCAGAAATCCAAGAAGAATGGGCTGGGACCATTTTTTCAAGGAACTCAGGAGTGCACTCTCGGAGGTACCCAGGTCAATTAGAGACGTGGACACCCTGGAGATGGCAGCCAAGATTTCCACGGAGGCCATCAAATCTACTTATGAAATTAATTGTGAACCCACAAGATAGATGAACGGATGACCTATGGACGTTCTTTACGACGATGAGGGATAAATACAGGGGTGCAATACGTAAGGCGAAGCAAGAAAGCTGGACCAACTTTTGCACAGACATCGAGAAAGAAGCAGAGGCAGCTAGGCTGAACAAGCTGCTCTCTCAAAACCCGGATGCTATTCTTGGCACCATAAAATTGCCCGACGGAGGAGGGTCAGCGTTAACAGAGGAGATCTTGGCTCAAGGCACCTGATCAAGGAACATTTTCCGGGCTTCAAAAGGAAAGAGCCTTATAACTTAATTAATGCACCCAAGTGCATTAATTTATAACAAATCACGTTGATTTTACAAGTTCATTGTCGTTTTGATAGTTTAATTCACTTTAAGTTACAAACATTCTAAGTTTAAAATACAAGAATTGAGTTTCGCCGGTTAAAAGTAGTTTTCGACAGAGTTGTAGATCAGGAAATCTGACAAATTGCGCTGTGCGCGCCCTTTTATAACCAAAAATATGGGAGAAGACTTATTCCCTTTCCTAGGTCAAGAACTAATCACATTGCTGACGTCATGGAATTTTATGACTGATTAACCAATAATAAAGTAGGTCAATTTACTCCGCCTACAGTGTATGAGTCAGAAAATGAGTCATTCGATGATTGACATTTCTAAACATGAAAAAGTCTAAACAAGTCCAAAGTCCATTTTACATCCAGTCTGACTGGCGCCAAACCCCATTAATGATACTAAAATTAGGCCTATGATTCATCTATTAAATAAACAAGTTTTGATTTTAAGACCCAAATTATCGTGTACTACGTCGTATTTCGTGCTGCGTAGAAGTTTAGATGAAGTTAACCTAACGTAGAGATAGAAACACGGTAGAGAATTATATTTGGCTACCTTGAGTACTTTCTTACTTGTTTTATTTCATTGTATGCCTAACGAAAAAGTGCTTTTACGCAATGGAACCTATCATTGTATTTTGCAATAAAAAAAAGTCGCAACGTTCGAATTAGAACACGTGGCCAATTATAGGAAATAACTATTAAAATTTGAATCGGAACGCTCCTTCACACTGGGTTAAAGAACATCTGCTATCTCAAAACTCACAAAATATTTCAGTATTTGTAAGATTTCAAGGGATTTTCAAATTAAAAAAAAAATTTTAATTGCAAAAGAGTTCTAAAAATGTCAAGATAATTTATAAAATGTTAAAGTATTTGCAAAGGATTTATAGGGATTTTGAAAAACCTAAACGATTTTATAGAATCTTCCAGGACTGTAAAGATATACAAAAATCTCATGGATTTCAAAGTATTAGTAAGAATTTCACACCGCTTAAGATCCGCTATACATCCGCTATACTTCAGCTATACTTTGGCTATACTTTACCTCAACTATGTCATCTCAGAGAATAGTAACTTTTACAGATTTACATGGGGAAACATTTTTTTAAACAAACAGAAATTATCTGAATAATTGAAACCTGCTTTTTACAAAAATATCACTCAGCATTCATGAAGTGCGTTATTAATTCAAGAAATTAGTAACTTTTCAAGATTTACAAGGTAAAATAAATTCTTTGTACAAATGCTCATTGTTTATATAATTGAAATATATCATTAAAAAATATATCACTCTCAACATTCACTAATTCTATTATTAATTTAAGAAAATAATAACTTTTCACGATTTACAGGGAGAAAAGTTGTATAAAACCAAAATTGTTAAAATAATAACCAAATATGTTAAGCAAAAAATATTACTCTTGACTGCAGTGCTGCCAATTCGGCTGCCCAACTGCACTGCGCATGCGTTGCGTCAGTAGTCTCATTGGATGTAAAGGGCGCACTTTTTTTAATCGATTACATCTGTAAATCTATTTTTTATGATAAATCATCATTGTGGAAATGATAGCAATTATTTTCATATCACAAAATGGTCTTTCAGAGTGCAAGGTGAAATAATTATTTGATCGTACACTTTACAAATAAATTATAGATTTTAAGTTCAAAACAGGGAATACCTGTTTCCATCAATGTAAATTTTAAAGCATGCATAATATTTTCTTGTACCTTATGATCATTATATATTTTGAGAAATTGATTTTCATACTTAATCATTTCAAATAAGTGCGCGATCAACATCCAATGAGGCTGCTGGTGCGACACATGCGCAGTGCGGTTGTGGAGCCAAATTGGGCTTGGCTGTCATCAACTGTATCATTCATTCTGAGAAAGTTTTAACTTCTCACGATTTGCAGGGGCATTTTTGCACTTTTCAGGGAATTTTCCGGATCGTTCCCGGGGACAATAGAAGGGATTCGGGGATGGTTTCAAAATTGAAACTCATTGAGTCGAGATTGTTCCTTAAACATTCCTTGAGAAGTGACTAAAGTTTTATTGACAATAAGTTAATAACAAGTATTTCTTTCTTCCATTTTTTTCAAAAGCGATCTTTTCCCATTAAAACCTCATGTTAATTTCAAAAGCCCGGAATACGGGTTAATGTCGAAGATTTCAAAAAAGAAAATACTAACATATGATTTAATTTTTAAAGTCAATTTTCGCTTAGTTAGACAATTTGGGAAGTTTCCGAATGCAATTGATGATGATTCTGGCTTGTATGTGTTTGAGCGTCCAGTGTTCAATTTCAGGTACGCAAACGAGACCGATAGTTCTTCAAAAGCGCACAATATTAATTAAGTACTTAAAAATATGTTTCCAAAATAATTATTATGTGTGTTTCTTTTTAAATTTATCTACAAATTCTGGCGCACAAGTAGGATGAAGTAAGTACTAGAAAATTATCTTTTTAAAATAAAAATATGTATTTTCTCGTTTTGAATTTGTCTACAACTTCCTGCAGGAACTCTACCTGCGACGGTAATATTGAAAAACTTATAATTGATCTATTCTAAACATAAAAATCTGTCATTCTTTTACGAGTCATTCAGGGTATTTTCTTTGTATGTGGTGCACGTGCCCATCTCATCAATACTGATACCTCAGTTAAGGTAAACAGTTTTAATCTGAATAATGTCATTATATTCTCCCTGCCCGAGGAGTCCTTGTTTGTGTGGACCAAAACAATTTCCAGTTAACCCTTCCAGGGGCAGCGGGACGTATACGTCCCACTTGTTTTTTCACAGTTTTTCAAGAATTTCTGATACATTTCACCTTCATTAGTGCACAAGTATTTGATTTTAGACTCTTAAGGTTTCATGTAAAGTAATTACCATGAAAAACTGTGTAAAATTGTTAATTAACAATTTGTTATGAATAATTGAAATCGAAAAGAGCACTTTTTTCGAATAAAATCGGCTGATTATAAAGTACTAGTCCTATAGCTGTGACAAATTTTTTCCAGTTAGATAACCCGTAAAACTGTAATATATATTTTTTGCAAAATTTTCAGCAGGCAGGTTTTTTTTATTCCATTTTTTGAATTCATACAAAATTACGATTTTTGACGAATTTTCGACATAAGTGCATGTAATGTACCGTTTTTGTGATCGATTATCAAATTGTAAACAGAATTTTTTTCGGGCCACTGATTAAGAATATAATGTAACAATTGCAAAATTCAAAATGGCGGATTCAAAATGGCGGTTATATTAGTGCAAATACGCAATTTTTTGCAATTGCTATGAAACTTAGTGTATGAGGGTTTTCGAGGTCGCTGATTACAAATCTGATATCAGAATCGCAATCAGCGATCCCGAAAATCCCAGTATTCCAAGTTTCGTAGCAATTGCCAAAACACTTTCGATTTAGTTTCGAATGCAATTGTCCATTTTGAATTTTGCAATTCTGACACCAGATTCGTAATCAGCGACGCGGAAAACCCCCATATACCAAGTTTTGGCGAAATTGCGAAAAAACTGAGTATTTGAACTAATATAGCCGCCATTTTGGATCCGCCATTTCAAATTTTGCAATTCTGACACCAGATTTTGAGTTTTCCAATTCTGACTTCAGCATCGTCATCAGCGACCCAAAAAATACGCATACAGCAAGTTTTGTATCAATTGTTCAAAAAATTCAACATTAGAGTCACATAGTCGCCATATTGGATCCGCTATTTTTAATTTTGCAATTCTGATGCCAGAATCGTGATCAGAGACCCCGAAAACCCCTAAGTTACCATTAATAGCAAGAATTAGTTTAACAGAAAAATGTGCCCCTGAAAGGGTTATTTCGAGGTGAACGCCATCTTTGGGAATTTACCCTACATATAAAAACACGTAAACTCTTTTAATATACGTAAAATGTGTGCATATCTGAATTCATTTTTCAAAATTACTTTTACATATATTTACATTTTTCCTGGAATTAGTTTAAAAGGTAAATTTAAAAAATTAATTAAATTTTCAGAAATGTAATTTGAAATTTAGAGAAAAAGATAATGTAAAAATTATTCGAATGATTCAATGAATATAATTCTTTCAATGTTATTTATGTTGTTAACTGATTAATTATTATCAGCTGATTAATTTGGATACCAATATTAAATTACATAAAGGTTGATGTTTGATATTGTTTAGTTGAGTAACATAAATTGATTATTTACTTTGAGGTTATGTGATTGAATATTGGATATGATTTGTATAATAAAAGTTTTTTTATATTGAAAATACCTGTATTCCAATTTCATACTTTTTAAATGTTTCCGATATTGTGAAATAATTATCTAAATTAATCTTCAAAATTATTCGTAAATATGTTTTAAGTTTTTATGGAATTAGTGTAAAAGATTATTAATACTTCGAATTTTCAGAAAACTATAAGGTAAACATTATTTTAATGTCGCAATGCATGAAGATAAATAATATGAACATTTTATAAAATTTAAAGCGAATTAGTGATGATTCTCGGAGGTCTCGGGAGCCTTTTGTAGTCGGTGCCCTTGAGTTCGGCTTGAAGAAGGTAAACTTCGACCTGCAGACGAAAAATGAAGTCTCGCTCGAGGCCAGGGGCGAGACTTACGAAAAGGTATTGGCTATATCTTGGCTATGCATTGGATGAAGGTTTAGCGAAGACCGATTTTTTTGACTTAGGATGTATCTGAGATACTATCACCATATTTTACTAATAGCTAATTCGGTTATCCTGCAGTGGTGCACGCCAGAGCACTCCGACCTGCTCCTTCTTACTTCTTCTCACGTTCTTTCTTCTCCCTTCGACCCGCTTCGGAGCAGGTCGGAGTGCTCTGGCGTGCACCACTGCAGGATAACCGAATACGCTATAAGAAAATCTTCGAATTTCCTAATACGTATAACATATTTAATTATGCAGGATAACCGAATACGCTATAAGAAAATCTTTGAATTTCCTAATATGTATAACATATTTAATTGCCAAAACGATCGGAAGGGTAATTCATAGATTACCAAGTTAATGATTTTGAGCGTACCATGCATGGTTTGCCGGCCAATTATTAATAGTGGGACAAAAAAAGTATCAATTTTTAGCTTCAAACTTTCACGTTTATTAAAAGAGTTCTAAAAGTAGCCCAAGAACTATCGGCTAATAGTTTATAGTTGCTCAGAATAAGTAAAAAATTATTACATAATGGTATAAACAAATTAAGCAACAAAAGTCACTTTTTTGGGCATTCGCAAGGTTCAGCTAATTAAAATGGATACCTTTTGTGTAAAATGTGACAGAAATTAATGTTCGATTACGACTAATTTAAAATAGACGCAACTTGGCGATTTGCAAATTGACTTAAATATTGTCGTCAATTACAACAATTTTTATATAGAAATGCACGGTTTGATTTTTTTTTTCAATGAATATGCTCTTTTTTCGCTAGAAATTATTGGCAGGTAGTTCTTGCACTGATTTAAGTGCTTATTTTAATAAATCTGAAAGTTAGCTAGCACTTCCACAATGGAATTTGAAAATTTTCTTCATATGTGACCGTCCGCGAAGAAAGGGACCTAATGCGTCAAAGCTGAATTTTACAGTACGGGCGATCGTAGCAGAGTCCGCAAGCCAGCTTACCACTACAGCTGTAGTGGTAAGTGGTGGGGCTGGCTTTCGTAGTCCTCTCGTTCGGTCTTCGCGTACTCTTATCACGCCTATGATTGTAGCTTAATAACAAGAAAATTAATTAACTTGAAAAATTCTGAGTATTGCAAATGAAAGAATAACTCAGAAACTATCGATTGTCGTAAGAAAATGAAAATGGATTTTTTCCGCATTAGGTCCCTTTTTCGCGGACGGTCACATATTATAATTTTGGGCAATTTTGGTGCACCGATGCCGATTTTTGAGTTCTTTTGTTTTTCTCGAAAACCCCGAACTTTTGGTAGAGCTGCTGGTAGCCAAGACATGCACTACAGCAAATATAAGAATTTAAAAAAATAAACCACGCCAGAATTTTTTTTAAGCGCTCCAAAAATTGAAAAATAAATTTTTTTAAAACTGCCCCTATCCCATAAAAGCTACTCTTCGAATAAATAATGCATTTGGCCTAACCATAAGCATATTACAATTTCGCGCTATTTTTGAGCTAAAACACTACTCCTGAATAAAAAATGAGCAAATAATTAAAACAAAACGTTAATCATGTGTCCGAGCTATTCTTCATCTGACTATAAATAAAACAAGTAATTGATCGAAAAGAACATATAACGCGAACACCTACCTTCAATTAAAAATATAGATATTAAACCAACAAAATAAATGTAATTCAGAACTTAATGCATTTTGTGGGTACAAAGACAGCAAAAAATTATTAAATAAAAAATAATAGCTTCAGTTACCTTCGCAAGACTATAAACTATGTGTACAACCCTTATTGTAATAATCAAAGAACTCAAAAAACTACCCCTAGCGCATTCAACCAACCCCATCTAGATAGCCTTCAACTAAAATAGCCATGAAACTTTCAAATTAAAAATAATAAACCTACAACACGTTCCCAAGACTCTATTTGATTTCCTTATCACCTCAGAATATTCAGCCACTCAAAAAATAACCCCTAGTACTCTTACAGAGCCCTGTCTCAGCTGCTTTCAACTAAAACAGCAAAATAATTTCGAATTCAAAATCGTAGTTTTTGGAATAGTTGAATATTACGGTAAGGATGAGGAAATGAAATAGAGACTTAGAAAGGTGTTTCGGGGTGATTAGTATTAACGTGAAAATTTATTGGCTATTTTAGTTGAAGGCAGTCTACATGGGTTTGGTTAAATGCGCCAGGGGTGGGGTTTTGGGTTCTTGGATTATTATCACTGTACTGATTGTATATATAGTTTAGAGTTTTGCGAAGGCGACTGATGGGATTTTTTTATTTGTTAATTTTTTGTCCTTCTTTGTGAGGCCCGCAAAATCATTTACTTCTTAATTACATTTTTTTGTTGGTTTAATATCTATATTTTGAACTGGACGTAGGTTTCCGTGTAATGTGTTTTTTTCCGGTCAATTAATGTTATTATTTACAGTTAGCTGAAGAATATTTCGCACCCATAATACAATTTTTGTTTTAATTATTCGATAAGTTTTTCGTTCGGAGTAGATTTCTAGTGTTAGGGTCGATTTTGTGAAATAATTAAGGGGTGTTTTGGAGAGTCCAGAAACAACCCAAAATTCTGATATGCTTATAGTTGGAGCAAGTGCATAATTTATTTTAAGAGTACACGTTTTATGTTCTAGGAATGTTTGTTATTAATTAAAATTTTAACTTTTGGATAGCTTAAAAAACATAAAATTCTGCCGTGGTTGATTTTTAATTTCTGAAATTTGTTCTAGCGGAGGTTGCGGCTGCCAGTAGCTCCATCCAAAGCTAGTTTTTTCTTTGAGAAAAATAAAAGAGCCCAAAAATTGGCATCGGTGCACAGAAATAGCCCAAAATTATGACATAAAGAAAAAGTTCAAATTCCACTGTGGAGGTGCTAGTGGAAAGAACCTCAAATTTTTTTCAGGTATAATCATTTGGGGAACACAAAATCACATTATGGCGAACGTAAGTTAAAAATCTGGACCAATCCGAAACAGGGCAGTACACACATTCTTACCCTGCTATTTCCTGTCCATTATTTTGTGTATTTACAGTTTCACGCTGTAGGATTTAACCGTATTCAGTTGAACTTTAGTCAATTCAATTTGCTAAATAAATATAATTATGTAGTACACCGACGTGTACTGTGGACTGTGTACGTGTACTTCGTAGCTGTGAAGAGTTTATAGGTGTTGAGTTTAGTTTTGTGGAATTGCTACCGCGACATAAAAAATTATTATTTTCAATATTACGGCTTACAAAACTAAAGAATTTTAAATTTGAACCCTCATTAATGAAACCATTTGAAAATTACATATTAAAAACGGTATGATTTGAAATTGGAATTGTATGCATTTTGAAGGTGATGAAAATTAAATAATTTCTACTAGGAAACATTTTTGAATAATTGAATTTTATGAAGCAGTATAAAACATGGTTTCAAAATGCGGAATATTGAGACTGGGATCGTGAGATGAAATATTTTAATTGAAACTGTAAAACCAATAATTTTATGTTACAAAAATTTAACATATAAAACTTAAAGTCTCAAAAATTGAAAAATGCTAATAATTCTAACTTTACAATTTGAAAGTACTAGTAAAATATCGTTTAATTAGAAAATTAGTATTTTATGGAATTTAAAATCAAACGCGAAGGGACTTGTTACTCAGAAAAACACCGAACTTTTTGTTAACCTATCTACAGACAGTTTCGTTACAGCATTTCAGTTTTCGCGAAAATAATATCATTCAGTCAGCATTGTATCCGTTGATCGTAAAAAATGATCGGTTAGAGGAGAAATTTTCTCTCCATTGTTTTACGAAGCTTTAAAATATATTTGACGGAGGGTGAATATTATTTTCACTCGGATTGGAATGGTTCAAGGAAACTGTCTGAAATTTGGATCAAAAAGCCAGATTCTTCTGTTCAGTCGAATTCCGACGAAGTTCATAAAAAAGCACTAGATTTTGTTACTAACTTCGGCCGCGTTGTGAAAAGGTCCATTTACATTTACGACTCTGAATACGTATTCTTTGTCTTTTTAGGTTACTGTGCCTGCGAAACTTCACTCAAATAAACCTTGAATTGTACCCTTTTATTTTTCGGTATAACGTGCAACTTTGTTACATTTTTCAATTGTCTTACCTTTGTTACACAGGTTCTAAATAATTACTAATGTAAATGTCTGAAGATGACCACCGTCGCTTGGTCTAAATGTCAAATATATTACTTTTGTCAAGATTTGAATTTGATCTCGGAGCAGAAAGGAGTGTAATTTCGTTGTCTTGAATCAATATCTAATTGTTTTCGATTACCTCAAAGTTTTCGGATATAAATGATCCATTCACCTGTCCTTTTATGATAGTTTTACCATCTGGCGACCGTGACAGGAATGGTAGTGAAAATTGAAGTGATTTGTGTCGAGTTCGAAGGAAGCGTGATTTGACTAACCTCAAAATGGAACTCGAAAAAAAGGCCCGAATAATACAGGGAGCATCTTTTACGAAAAATTTCGACAGCTTTAATGATAATTGCGAAAATGAAAACGTTTCAACAGCAAAAGGAACAGTTACGTGGCAGTTATTAGAGGCTCGGATGCAAAAGTTCGATGAGGCGAATACGAAATACCTCGAATTATTCGCTTCAGATATTTCCGAAGAAGAAGTGGAGGAAGACGTTGTCGCACGAGGCATATCAGCTCCAATTTTTTATGGCGAAACTGAGTTTAATTGATCAATCTTGAGAAGAAAATAACCAGCAAGGGATGACTGCGGCTAATGTTTCAGAATCCCGAAATGAAAAGCCGATCAAAAGACCGACGCTGGAATTACCAAAGTTTAGTGGAAGCGTTGGCAAGGGGCTCCAATTTTGGCACATTTCCGAAAAATTCACGAGGACGATAGTGTTTCCAGTGAAGATAAAACGGAGTACTTGAAGCAAGCAATGGAGAAAGGGTCAAAGGCCGAAAATGTAGTGCAAGGCTATCCGACTACAGTTGAAAATTACAAGAAGGCGTTTGATAGTCTTAAAAATCGATTTGGCTGCGTTGATTTGTTTGAAATTTCAAGCGGGTAGTACTACCCAACGTACACAGGGCTTCTGCCGCCCCTGAATGTATTTTAGCCAAAACGAAAAGATATATCCTCCAAAACCGTTTTTTTTGTTTTCATGCAAACATGAGTGATATGAATACTATTTTCATCACGGTATTCATGGTTGATGTTGCAATGAACAGCTGGCCTGGTAGACCCCGCTTGTTTTGTGTGTATGTAAACAATATAAACGTTTCCGTGGAGCATTCCACAGATGGAATTTTCACAATACTCTATTTTCTTACGTATTTAGACTTCACCAAAAAAAAAAATCCATGCACAAGCCGTCACTTCATACACAACTCTTTGTAACTCGAAAATCGTGACTCGCCGGGCCTGTGAGATCCGCTTTCCTTTTTGATGGTTAAGCTGTAAATAAAAGAAGCATCTGAACTCTGAAATAAAGAATGTATTGCAGTTATTAACATAAGCAAACGAAAAGACTGAAATTCAGGTAGTAAAGACCTGAAATTAATACGATCTTTATACTGAAAGGTTTGTATAAAGTTAAGATGACCTAAAATTAAGGACTGTCCTATCTGAAAGTAAGGCGCACATTTATACTGAAGTTATTTATCTCCTCACCTCCCGGATTCGTCAGTCCTGAGCTGAAATAAGATAAATTTTACAGCTAATCCTTAGAAAATCCTATTGGATATTCTACAAATTCGCAAGTATAACACTTTGTCTGCACCACAGATCTCGAAGACTCACTTTTTTATTTGTATGAACACCACTATACAATCATACAACTCGATTGCAATACTGACAAAGAACAGTGTGCATTCCTTGAAAAGCTAAATTTATACTAAACGAATGAGCAGAAAATGCAGCTTTGACGTCGAAAAACAGTAGGCAGTATAAGATTGATTTTTTTAACTGAATACAATTTAAGATACACATAAAACTCCGTGAGTGATCGAGAATTTTTTATTTTTGCGACTTAATGTCAATTGACACGCAATTTAGAGTATACAAATCACTGAAAAAATATTGGGCCAGCAGCTGTCTTCTTAGTGAGAACGCAGCGCCACCACGGCAGTTAGTGCAGTGGCGACACCACATTTGAGTGAGCAATAGTGCCAAACGTGCGAGCAAAACCTTTCCCGCGTCTTGGGAACGCTGCAGTCCCACAAAAGAGAAAGGCAATTGCCCCACGGGTCCAGAAATATATTTTCGCGGATAAATTAAGCTGCAGGACACAGTGATAAAGTATTTTCTCGACATGAAAAAGAATTTTTAAATACTTGACAATGATATTTGAAGTTCAAAAAATATTTAAACATAAGAATTCATGATTTTTATTAACAAATTATAAAAATAATGGTCTTATAGTCGTATCTTTTTTCTGATGAAAGCAATTTTTAACACAAAGTTGCTGCGAATGAACTTGTGATTTTTTTAGCCCGATAGGTTTATTCTTAGTCAAAAATTTTTATCTTTATAACAAATCGTATAAACAATTGTTTTATATTCGTATACTCTTACAGGAAAAAAATTAGTTTGTTTCTTAAAAACTTTCTGCGAGTGACTTTATGATCTTACCTGCCTATTCTAAAAAATAGTTTCAGTCTAATTCAACAATTTACATTTTTATTAAGAAGTCATATAAACAATTGCGTTATAGTTGTGTATAAAAAATTATCTTTTGTTATAAAAGTACTGCGATTGATTTTATGCTGGAAATTAATTCAATAATTCTAATTGTTATTATTAAATGAAACATAAAGACAGTTGTTTATATAATTTGTTGATAAAATAAAAAATTATTATCTGAGAACACACGTTTTTGGTTGAATGATAAAAGTCTGTGTCTAAAAAGGTTTACCGAAATTCGGTGAGCGATTAAGAAATATTTTCGGTGTGCCCAAGAGAAACTGGAAAGAACGCCTAGTAGGTTTACCGAAATACGGTGAGCGATAGACCAAATATTTTCGGTGTGCCTAGACATTTCGTTAATAACAATCACGTATGTTTATGTTTAATAAAAGCCACTCGCAGTACTTTTTATGTCTTTTTTTATGAATGAAGGATAAATAATTTTCAACATCATGTATAAAATAAACTTTTATTTTTAAATTGGCAATACAATTTTTTGAAAACGTTAAAAGTATACTTCATTTTACAAAAGTAAATATAACAAAAAAATGCCAGAAACTTGTTAAAAAATCCAGAAGAGAATAAGAGACATTTTTTGTGGTTGATTCTGAATCAATCTATTCAGATTATTACATTTTCAAAATAGCAACATAAATAATCCAAACAACCATACCATCATACCAAATTGTAAAATGTACAACGACAGAATTTTTAATATTAATAAATGTAATATTATTATATCCTGAAAGTCCAGTTACCTTTGTTTACATTAACATGCGATTGAATCTTGTAGGTTATATGTTATACGTAATCGGTACCATAGTCAAAGTTCAGGCGAATACAAAAAGCACGTGCTTTGAACAAACTCCGCGCGAAACTCGGCGTGGGGATGCCGTTCCCCGCCTAAAGAGCGTTACTGTAACGACACTGTTGGGCCTACACCTTTTCCAATGTGGACACCAGCCCTATGCATTGACGTTAGTTCACGCAGCTTCTTGGCGTAAGCTGAGTTGTAGGTGGCGCTGGGTTGCATGTAAACCTGAATTTGTCAACAAAGACATGGCAGATGTACAGACAAGCTCTGTTTTTTACCATTTTTATTTAAT
>JAABKJ010003708.1:0-25524 GCA_011634705.1 Andricus grossulariae | reverse complement strand
GAGACGTGGCCATGAATGGGATTTACCGCGGTCCTACTGGGAGCCGATGTCATTTTTTTTAGATGACAGTTGCTCCCTGTGGGACCCTGCGGTGGTTGTTAACCTTTAGTTTTTAATTATATATTACGGTGATTCTTTTTATAAGGCAAAAAAAAAATGATTTTATAATCTGAACATGTACACAACCCTGAGCTGTACCTTTTTAGTCAACAAATTTTTCAAACAAAAAAAAAAACAAATTCAATATCTGATATTATTAGTTCAAAAAATAAAGTAGTACTACAAACAGATTGCAAAGAATCATAATAATCTATCTTGTTAAAGCATGACAATTTTCTGATTCGCAATTTGTACCTCTTTAAGAAAAACAAATTTTCGAGAATTTTCTTACTCAATATTGTAATTAAAATTGATCAAAAGGGTCGATGACAAATTTACTTTTTAAGAGTTCATACGATAATATTCTTGACATTCTTGAAACTTTCATTTAATCAAGAAAATGATATCCCAGCTATTTTTGTATAACCTTTTATCAAGCCAGATTCGATATATTTAGTACGCGAATAAATTCGCAGACATTGTAAAAAACACAAAAAAAAATTCGTAAGAAATGTAGCTTATCTTTTTATGATAACTTCAATAATCTAACTCTTGCTAAAGAAAGTTTAAATTTCATTACAATGGAAAATATTTATGTCCCAGAGGTTAGAAAAGCATTTTTGAAATGTTGGAAATATAAAAATTGTGTTGAATTTTACTACAATTATCAGATATAAATTATACAATCCTAGTTAAAACTTGAAAGATCGAATCTAAAAGACTTGGTAATAATAATCTTCAAAATGCTATTTGTGAAATTTAAATGAAACAATTTCACGTTAAAAGTGTTTAGTTTATAGGAAAAGAGTTTTGAATTTTCAAAAATATGCATATTCAAATGCAAAAGCGTTAAACTGTGACCTTATTGCTACAAACAATAGAAAATTAATCTTTAACAATTAGATTTCAAAAAGAATATGAGTTATGATAATAACAAATTTTTAATGATACCACAGAATATTTGTCAATTCATATCCAGTCGAGTTATCCATGTTTTTCACCCCTAGATGTAGCAAAATAAGACTATCATACGCCACTTTTTCATTGGTCCTTGAACTCGCATCTCTTCTTCCGCAAACATATGAGTTATTTTTATATCTTATGGTCTAGATCCATTTCATATCAGACAGATAAATACACTTCATGTCGTAGAATCTCCCGGTGACAAAATATGTTGTTTTCTAGACCAAATTACGCGACAAGTATATTTCCGATTGAAAAAAAAAAATTTTTCTACGAAGTTATGAGTATTTGAACTATTGAGCTTGTTCAAAAAAAATACAAATCCATTCTAAAAATCCCTATTTCTTTGATCTAATTGTGATATTAAACTTTTTTTTGAAAATTCTAAACTAATAAAATGGCATAGACTTTTTTTAAAACATTAGTAGCCTCTTTTCACAAAAACCTCAATTTATTATTTTTTGTCATTTTGTTGTTAAATTTTTACTTCTATAAGAAAGACATCCTTTGAGTGTTATGTTAGCCAACTCTGGCATCGTTTGCTAGAAAAATTTGAGAAAAAATTCACGTGGCCACAAAAATGATTTGGCACACGCAGAACTTATAGGATTGTATTCGTTATGGGAGTAAAAATTTATATGAAAAAATAAAAATATTTTTGATTGTGAAAATACTTTTTTTTTTTAATCTTCCAACAGGCTTTAAAAGTCAATTTTAAATTAAGTTTTGAATTTTACAAGAAAAGTTTAATATCTCAAATCAAAAGTAATAGAAATTGTAAGAACGGATTTGTATTTTTTTTTGTTTGTTAAAGCTTCAGAGTTAAAACAGTCATAACTTTACAGAAAACTTTTTTGTTCTCAAATCTGAAAAATACATTTTTGGTATTTTCCTCTAGAAAACAATATATCTTTATTAGTAAATCGAATTATTATTAATAAATATTAATCCGATATTTAATTTTTTCCATTCATTTACAGTGGGTTGGCTCCATAGATATGAAATCAAACGAAGAGGCCGACGGCAATGTGATTGTCAAGCCCGATCAAAGTTGGACAGAACAGGTTAAAAAGCTTAAAAAATTAAAATAATATAATTTTGAAATTAAACATTAACTTTTTTGATACCCTTGTCAGCAAGAAGACATTCTGGCTCAAGTAACAAAAATCCTCAATGGAAACAAAGTTGATGGAATAATTTGTGTTGCTGGTGGCTGGGCTGGAGGAAATGCAGCTAGTAAAGATTTCGCAAAGAACAGTGATTTGATGTGGAAACAAAGTGTTTGGAGCTCAGTCATTGCTGCAAGTATCGCTTCCCAACATCTAAAAGAAGGTGGCTTTCTTTCCCTAACTGGAGCTAAAGCTGCCCTGGAAGGAACTCCTGGTAATTTAATTATTAAAATTAAAAAAATACTTTGGTTCAAACAAAATAGTTTTTTATTGTACTAATGATTATTGAACATTTAGGAATGATCGGTTATGGAATGGCAAAAGCAGCAGTTCATCAACTGACAAAATCCTTAGCAGCTGAAGAAAGCGGATTGCCTTCAGGTTCACTAGTTGCTTCCATTTTACCCGTAACTTTGGATACTACAATGAACAGAAAGTGGATGCCGAAAGCTGACACATCCACCTGGACTCCTCTCGAATTTATTTCAAAGTTAGTATATAAAGCTCCTCCCCCATTCGCCTAATTCCCCTTCTTTTCTCTAATGTCCCCCTTACATACCCCTTCAATGCCCGTCCCTTCCTCTACTTGCCCTCCCTTACTCACCCTTCTCTACTATCCCTACCCTCACTTCTCCTACTTCTCACTTTCCTTACTTTCCCTCCCTTCACTTCTTCTCACTTCCCCTACTTGTTCTCCCCTAATATCCCTACCCTCAGTTCTACTACTTCGCCCATCACTTTCCTTCTACTTCCTCACCCCTACCTTCTCCTAATTCCTCCCCCTCCCTTCAATACCATTTCCTCACTTCCCTTCCCCTACTCACTATCACTTCCATACTATTCCGACCCTCATTTCTTCTAATTCTCCTCCCCTTGCTTTTTACTTCCCCTCACCATCACTTCTTCTCACTTCCCCTACTTGCCCTCCCCTACTATCCCTATCCTCACATCTCCGACTTCACCACACTTCTCATACTTCCTCCCCTCACTTCTACTACTTCTCCGATCATTTCCCTTCTCTTGCTTCCTCACGCCACACTTCTCTTACTTCCTCACGCCTCCCTTCTCTTACTTCCTCACGCCTCCCTTCTCTTACTTCCTCACGCCTGCCTTCCCTACTTGCCCTCACTTTCCTACCCCTACTCAGTATCACTTCCATACTACCCCGACCCTCACTTCTACTTCCCTTACCCCACTTCTTCCTACTTTCCCTCCCTTCACTTCCCCTAATTCTCCTCCCCTACCGGGAAAAAGTACGACGGACGGACGGATACCCGACTGAAACTACAAGGGTTTCTGCCCAGAGTTACGATACCCTAATAATCAAAATTAACCTTTATTCAGGGTGTCCAGCGTGTGGGAAAAGCGGGAATTGTGTGGGAAATTTATTGGTGCGGGAAATTTGAGGAAATTTTTTTACAACGAGAACCAAAATTGGTACCAAAACGTACAAAATGGTTTTAGAATGTTCAAAAGATTCAGAATGATAAGTCAGGATTGGCACAGGTCAGGTAATTCTGGACGTCAGGGAATTTAAAAATAAACATTCATTTGCATTAACATTATTGAGCTCACAACTGTAAGGTTTTTTTATACATGAAAGAAAAATGTATAACGGTCAGAAAAAATAAATAATGGGACCGGGAATGAAAAGGGAATTTCGAGATTGACATTTTATAGCAACCCTGATAAAATATAAGCTTGCGAATAAGAAAAGAAAGTTTCGGTAACAACAATTTTAACGAAAAAAAAAAGAATTTGTTTAAAAAAATACGAAATTTATTTAGTTGGTTCTGAGAAAATTATTATTTTTATCATTTTTATAGATTTCAATTTTTTATTGTTACGGGAAGGTATAAGTCTTCCCAAAGATTAAATTTCATACACTGCACCATAAAGGCGTTACTGGTGAGAAGTTGAAAAATGAAAATAAAGCACCGAATTTTGTTTTTCTTATTTCAATTTTCGTTTACCTAAGCTTAAACAATATTTTAAACATCCGTTATTGCATTGCATTTAATTAATTTATTCCAGATAGCTTGGAAAAATATTTTAAACAATTTTCAGTTTTGAATTTTTTTTTCTAGATAGTTTTAATAAATCTTTTGAATATTTCGAAACGTCAACTGATAAAAATTTTGTTCATACTGAAATTCGCGGGAGTATTAAATAATTGTTAAAGCTTGCTACAAAAAATACAATTTTGAAATCCACAAAATGACTAGGATGTGGAAAAAACGTTCCCTTTTTGTATCTGATTCCAAATATTTTTTAAACTCAGTTACATTACTTATTCATCATATACATTATTTATCTTCTAGAGATATCACGTTTTTTAGCGAATGTTTGTAGTTCTCAGATGTATCAGAAAAAAATCTCCTGTTATTTGTAAGGTAGTATCATATAAAAATCGTTCAAGATTTAAGTTAATTAATAATTTGCCACTAAAAGACGAAGAATAAGAGTTTAACTCTTGGGTCTGATTTAATGAAGAAAGGGAATTTTTACAAAAAAAAATGTGTTTTATTAATTTCAACCAATTAAAAACATTCGTAATTTTCAAAATTTGAATTAATTGAAAAAAAATGTTCTTATCAAGGAAGGGAATTTTTAAAAGAAAACGTTCAGAATATTTTGGTAAATGTATATGAATAATTATTTTTAATCCATAGTCTGTTCTGGAAATGGGCTCAGAAAGAAGAGCGACCCTCTAACGGAAGTCTTCTTCAGCTGGTTACAAAGGACAATAAAACTGAGGTGATTCCAGCTTGAATGAACAATTTATCAAGAGCGAAGATACTTCAGTATAAATACATAGATGTTACTAAAAGTATACTCTAAACGAAGGGATCAAACAAATAAAACTCGAAGTTCGCCAAAAGCAACAATTTTATTTTTATTTGCAAAAATACTCATTTTATTTCTTATGATAAGATTTTTCATGAATGACTTTCAGTTCTTGCAATATTTTTGTGATCATATCCTACTCTGCATTTATAGTTTACCACCGATTTTTGTACGAAATTAACAACATTAATTGAATCTCTTGTTACTTTCTTATTTTTAATATAGAGATGTACAGTGTTATTTGTATGGAGTTCAAACCATAATATTAAAATGAATAAATGTTGAATGGAAAATATCTAATATTCAGTCTTTAAATTTCAGAGAATCTCAACTTTAAAATTGAAAAGTACTTAGAAAAATAACTATGATCTGATTTGCATTTCTAATGAAAAATAGGAATGTTTATAAAAATGAGAATCCAAAAAATGGTATGTTTTTTAACAGAACAGTAATTTTCAATTTTATCATCCTAATCCTAATCCTGGAGACCTGAACAGATTAAGATTGGCTCGCTACATTTGGACCAAACTGAAATACCTTAACAGTAACCTGACAGGTTGAAGGACTTGAATCCTTAATCATTTTTTCTATACCCCCACTATGTTTACAAGAACCAACGCAACTTCTGATGTCCAGCAACCTTTGCTCATAAATTCCGTAAACCGGTCCATCAGTCGGAAATTCTTGAAACCATCGCAAGGATAAGATTTCTACCCTCTTAGTAGTATTTCTACAAGTTCATTTCACTTAAGTTTTTCTATAAAATTCAGGTTAGTTAAATTGCAAATCACACTATTTGTGTTATTATTACCGGGAATTATGCAAATTTTTAGAAGAAAAATCTATCCAATCACTTGAAATATCATCATTCAGGTTACAATGTGTAATTCTAATATCTTCTACTCTACACATTTTCCATTTTAGGTTTTCATTTTTAAGCGTACATTTTCAATTAAAAGTGTTTCAAATAATTTTTTTTGTTGCTAAATGTGGTTTAAAGTTGATCAACTGTAAATATAAATAAATGATAATTTAAAAAGGAAGGGAAGAAATTTTGGCATTTAATTTCTTTCCAAATATGTGAGATGAACTTTTTTGTGTTTTACAATTTTGTGGAGTTGAAGGCGGGCAAATTTTGTATTTTTAACATTTTTATTGAGTTTGAAATGAGGAAGTTTTAGTTTTGAATTTTTGTTGAATTGACAGAGGAACCTTTTATATTTTAAATATTTTTGTCGAGTTGGAAATGAGGACATTTTGGTTCTTTTTTTTCTGAATTGGTAAAGGCTTTTTTGTCTTTTTAGTATATTTATTGAGTTAAAGGGCGAATTTTTATATTTTCAATTTTTTCTGGATTGGAAAAGCCATTTTTTTATTTTGAAAATTTTTCATGGAGTGGGAAGGGAGGAAATTTTAGTTTAATTTTTTCTGAATTGGAAGAGGAACATTTGTTTTATTTTTACGATTTTTATAGAGTTGGAAAGAAGGAAACTTTTTTTATAAAGTTTTTTTAAAATGGAAGAGACACTTCTTCTGTTTTGAGTATTTTGATTGATGTGGAAGGGAGAACATTTTGGTTATTAATTATTTTTCTGAATTGGAAGGGGGACATGTTTTATTTTAAATATTTTTATTAAAGTTAGTTGAAAGGGAGGATTATTTTTAATTTACTCCTTTGAAAATTCTAGCATGGATTTATATTTTTTAACCAGAAATCTGTGATCTGTTCAATTTATAAAAGTTCAAAATTAAAAATGTTTTACAGCATTTTTACAGCATTTAATTAAAAACTGTGAAATTGGAAAGTGTTAAAAGCTTCCATTTTATACCTGCAAATTCTTGAAGGTTTAAATAAAAATTTTTTTATTTGCAGCTCAGATTTGATAACTTCAAATGAAATATTTTGAGTTTTAAGAGTTCGAATTTTTTAATTTCAATGATTGTGAAAAATTGTTTCAAACTGGGAATTGTTCGGGAATTTCTTTCCTTGATTAATTTTTGAATTTTTTCAATAATTTTTTTTCATGTTTTTTGTTTTGTTTCAATCTTACAGTTTCTAAGGCATTAACATGTAATCACGCCTAAACTTATTTTTCAATGTTTGGTCAGCCAGCTTTCTTTGAAATTGGATGAGAATTGGACGCGAATCTTGATTTTGAAATTTGAAGCGTTTATGATTAAACCATTTAGCATCAAAGCCTTCAAAATTGAACAATATCGTTTTAAAATTTGTAGATTTTCGAGATTTTTGAAAACCCATCACAAAGGAAAAATAAAAAACGGCATGCGTTCAGAATAGAACAATTAAAGAATTATTCGAATAGTGTCGACAATTAGACAACAGAATTTTGTAAATTAAAATATCCAAAATGTAAAATTTGTAATGAAAAGGCTAAAAATTAAACAATTTTTAAACCTTAAAATTTAAAAAACGGCATATTTTGTACAATATACAATTGAACTGTTTTCAATTTGAGTAGGTTAAATGCAAAATGAAGTGTTTGCAAAATTTCAAATAAAACAATTTTTATGTAGATTTAAAATACTTTTTTGACGAAATAATACTTTTTTATTTAAATATTTAAGAGTTAGAGCTATTCTCAGTTTTCAATTAAAATTTAGTCGTCCAAAATATTACATTTTCAAATAAGGAACGTTCAACAATGAACGATGCAAAAAAATGCAATATAAGAATTTGTCAAACTGAAAATGAATAATTTAAACACTTAATTAATTCTGAAAGGTTTGATATATTTAAAAAATTTTATTCTTCATGGTTTCCAATTGAAAAATTCGATAATTTTTTATTTAAAAAAAAATTAGAAACGATTTACTTATTTTTAATCGTTCACATTGAATTCAAAACTTTTAGTTTAAAACTGCTAAATATTCTTTTAGTTTTTCATTGTAGAATTTTTTTAGACTTCACTTTTGACAGAATTGCTTGTTAAAATTATTCAATAATTTTAAACTTTAGTTAAAACTCCGGGGTTTCAGTTTACATAAAATTGTTGAAATTTAAAAGCATCAATTTTAAGACTATTAAGTTTCAAGCGCTTTAAATTTGAAATATGATTCCTAATCAGCATTTTTTTCAAGTGGGATTAACTGAAATGTAAAAAAATGAAAACCAATTTTGTAAAGAATTAAGAATAGGGAAGTGTTTTTTTTTGCATATATCCAATAGAAGATTATTCAGTGTTAATGACCGTTGAACTGGTTCTAACAAAGCTGATCTATCATATTTGTAGAACGAGTCAAAACGTGTATAAGCAATTGATTGCGTGTAGTTTATGGGCGTTCTCTGTTATCAGTCTTATTTTATCTGTTGAATCCTTAATAAAAACGTCTCTTTACGTCAATCTATTTACGTCAATCTCTTACCCTTGAAAGTTTGATCCGTCTCATTGCAACAAAGAACAGAGAAGAGATGCAAATTTTGCAATTCTTAACTTCCTTCCGGCTCTTTGATAATTAAGTCATCAATAATGAAACACTAATTAAAGCCTTATCGAACAAATGGGAATGAAAACAACAGAACCCGAGGGATGATTAGGAGCTCCTTATCCGTGTCAGTAAATTTGCTCAACATTTCTTAAATTAATTGTGCGACCTAATTGTCATTGCTTCGAGGCAGATTTATCTAATTACATTCTTGCTCCAACAAACATTTTCTCTTCAAAATTCCAATATATTTCTAAATGACTTCTCATTCAATTCTTATTAAATACAATTTAGATACGTTACAATTTCAAATCTCAAAAATTGAAGAATTTTCCACCGCAAATCTTCAAAATTGAGTTACATATTCCAAAAAACATTCAAAATTACATCATTTTATGATACGAAAATTTCCAAATTTTAATTCTCCAAAGGTTAATTTGAAACATGGGAGAATTTTAAACAGCAAATCGTTAAAATTGAAGAATTTGTAATGGTAAAATCTTCATATTCAAGCTATTCTAAAAAAAACGTTCAAAATAGACACATTTAAAATATAAATCTTCAAAATTGAATAATTTTCCATTCCATATTTTCAAAATTTAGTAATTTTCAATTCTAACTCTTTAAAATGGTAGAACTTTGGATGTTGAATAATTAAAATTGAAGATTTTTTATTTTTGTAAATTTAAAATTATGCAAGTTTTCAGTTTTAAAATGAAAAATTCTGTAATTTTGATGTTTCACATTTGAAATTTCTTCAATTTAGATGATTTGGAATTAAAAACTATGGACTTGTAATCTTTGAAATCGTCCCAATTTAAGAATTTTGATTTATACATCTTTAAAATTGAAGAATCATTAATTGTAAATCTTAAAAATTTTAGAATTTTCCATTCTGCATTTTCGAACATATTCCTAAATAACGTTCAAAACTACATCGTTTCAAACTGCAAATCTTCCAAATTAATGAATCTTCAATTGTAAATCTTAAAAATGGAAGAATTTAAAATTGTAAATTCTGAAGATTGAAGAATTCTCACGTCTACATCTTCAAAATTTAATCCAAAAATTTCAAAATGACATTTTGAATTGCAAATCGTATAAATTAAAGTTTTTGATTGCAAAAATTTTCAAAACAAATTATGCCAGTTTAAAGTTTTACACTACAGAATCCTGTGATTTTGACGATTTAGATTTGAATTTTCTTAAATTTGGAAGATCTACAATTAAAAACTCTAGACTTTTGATCTTCAAAATAATCCAAACCGAAGCATTGAGATTTATTCATCTTTATAATTGAAGAGTTTCTAATGGCAAATCTTCAAAATTAAAATATTCAAAGAAAAATTTCCAAATTACATTTCAAAAAGACGTTTAAAATTCCATGATATTAAAATTCACTGCAACCTTGATATAATGGACCTCGGTATATCTCCTTCCTAGAATTTTAGTCAGCCGTAGTTGGTGATGCGGGGGTCCAAAGGGTCGAGAGAGAAGCGCTTTTACAAAGCGGGTAGTATGAAACTAACACGCATATTTCGCATTTATTCTTAAAATGGCGCTGAAAATGCTCTTTTCATTAATTCGTCTTTATTATTGAAAAATTTTCTTCCTTTGAGATAAGAAAAATTAACATTTTCATACAATTCAGTTAATCAATGTATTCCTACTGGAAATGGTTCACGCGGCCCTGACTGTTTACGTTCGGAACGAATGCTGAGACCGAGGCCATGGCAGGCCGTGACCGCCATTATGTCAAGGTGTAAAGCTGGAAGGAATAAGTAAGAATATTCTACCTTCAAATATCTCGCAACTATAGAAAAGTGCCTAAAAAAATTGGATATAATTTCACGTCTAGCAGTAATAGAACATTGGCAGTAAAAATTAGATAACGGTACTTGGGCTGTAAGAAACAGGAATAGAAAAACTCGACAGTAAAAAGTGGACACTTGCGTGTATTATTATTGTGTCCACTTTTTGCTGCCGAGTTTTTCTATTCCTATTTCTTACGGCCAAAGTACCATTGTCTGTTTTTTACTGCCACTGTTCTATTACTGCTTTTTACAGACGTGAACTTATATCCAATTTTTTTTATGCACTTTTCTATAGCTGCGTTTTACTCACGTACGAGACATTTCCACTTTTCATTATCAGCGGCTCAGATATCAGTCCCCCGCCCCCTTTTTAAGCTAAGGGCTTAGATTGTACTCATACATCCCGGGACCGACCCTGCAGGGCCTCAGCCCCAAACTCATTCCTTGGCTGACTGCTACGGCTTCAACTTGTGTTTCAATAAACTAGCTAACCAGATTACCAAATTTCGTCAGAGTAAATTAAAGTGTCTCTTCATTTAGACTGTCACATAAATTGGTATGGTATAATAATAGCAAAGAAACAAAATTATAAAGTGAATGACTTAGACCCTACACTTTCTAATTTTTTTGCTATCGTTATGCAATAGTACTAAACCTCCTGGTTCAAAAAAGGATTACTGATGATTATCTTTGCGTCTTGCTGTTTTTTAAACGGTCCTTCGTTTGTTAGTCCTTTCCTTTTCCAAATAATAATGTCTTTTTGGACAACTGTCTAACAATTCTTGATGGGTTAATGACGTGGTTGTTGCTAAGGCTGAATGTAAATTGGCTTTTACTTCAAAGGTCATTTCAAACGGCGTTAATCATGTGCTTTCGAGAACTGCGGTATTAAATGCAAAGCATATTTCAAGTTTTCAAGTTTTGGTTTCATTCCATCTCGGTATTGGCCATATAGGTCTTTCAGAAATCTTGATTTGTTTAATAAGAATGATTGATTTCATGAGCAGATCTTGAATGGATAAAATATATTTATCTTTACTCATTGTTTCCGGTAATTGACCAACTATGTCCATTACGACCTTCTCATTTGGCTGCATCAGCATTTCCGGAATGACTGTCGTTATTGGGACGAATTCGTGTCAGTTTTTTGCGTTGCTATGCTTGGTATTTTTTAATGAAGTCGATTACGTCTTTCTCCATATTTTCCCACGGTGTTTGTTCGCGTAGCCTCTTAATAGTTTCATTTTCACTAAAGTGACTAGTTGTGCTTCAATGAACTAGCTAACCAGATTACCAAATTTCGTCAGAGTAAATTAAAGTGTCTCTTTATTTAGACCGTCACATAAATGGGTATGGCATAATAATAGCAAAGAAACAAAATTATAAAGTGAATATAAAGTGAATGACTTGGACCCTACACTTTCTAATTTTTTTGCTATCATTATGCAATAGTACTAAATCTCCTGGTGCAAAAGAGGATTACTGATGATTATCTTTGCGTCTTGCTGTTTTTTAAACGGTCCTTCGTTTGTTAGTCCTTCCCTTTCCCAAATAATAATGTCTTTTTCGACAACTGTCTAACAATTCTTGATGGGTTAATGACGTGGTTGTTGCTAAGGCTGAATGTAAATTGGCTTTTATTTCAAAGATCATTTCAAACGGTGCTAATCATGC
Source organism: Andricus grossulariae (assembly GCA_011634705.1). Lineage (NCBI taxonomy): Eukaryota > Metazoa > Arthropoda > Insecta > Hymenoptera > Cynipidae > Andricus > Andricus grossulariae. Next base: position 13,514 of record JAABKJ010003708.1, on the reverse strand, counting down.
GCTTTCGAGAACTGCGGTATTAAATGCAAAGCATATTTCATGTTTTCAAGTTTTGGTTCCATTCCATCTCGGTATCGGCCATGTACGTCTTTCAGAAATCTTGAATTGTTTAATAAGAATGATTTATTTGATGAGCAGATCTTGAATGGATAAAATAGATTTATTTTCACTAATTGTTTTCGGTAATTGACCAACTATGTCCATTACGACCTTCTCATTTGGCTGCATCAGCATTTCCGGAATGACTGTCGTTCTTGGGACGAATTTGGGTCAGTTTTTTGCGTTGGCATGCTTGATATTTTTTAATGAAGTCGATTACGTCTTTCTCCATATTTTCCCACGGTATTTGTTCGCGTAGCCTCTTAATAGTTTTATTTTCACTAAAGTGACTAGTTGTGTTTCAATAAACTAGCTGAGCAGATCCGCTAATCTGCATCTGGGCAAATTAAATTAAAGTGTCTCTTTATTTAGATCGTCACATAAATTGACGATCAGTGCCAGGATACTTTTGATTGATATTTCATTCTTATAAAGTACCAATAAGAACCTTTCTAAGGAATTAAAATCAGGAAAACACGTACTGGGCTGAACTAAGTAGGCTCACAGTCATTCTTTTTTTTTTAATAAGAGTAAAAGGGGAGACGTCACCCAATCAATTTGGCACCGTTGGAATTGTACAATTCACGAACTTTGGAACCCATGGCTGACCAGAATGAGTAAATCTACTCAAGTAGCCACCAACTGTCTTTCCTGAGGATTTTCAGTGAGTAAAAAGAAGAGGAAATATATCAAATAAAAAGGAGTGTTCTTTCACGACTATCCAGAAGTTCGTAAGACTAAAGTCGAGACCAAAAATCCTGACACCTGGCTTTGAAGCTTTATTACTCGGCAAGAAAAAGTCGTGCAATGTTTAGTCAAAGACAGAAACATTCTTCAACATTATACCTGTAAACGGATGTCAGTTTGATTTTATTCAAAAATTTGTTCTTTTTCCTGTGACAGAAAATGTGTGAAAAAACAGGAGAAATGACCCTCAACTTTCACTACGTCGACTTTGAAGTCGTCCACGCGTTCAAAAATTAGTACCTGAAATTTGAAAAAATTAATGAGTATTCGTAACATGTACTTAACAAATTACAATTTGTTTTACTTTATTTCAATGATTATTTTGATTAGTAGAACTAAAAATGCAAAAAATAATTATCTCGGCTCTGGATGGAGATTTTAAGTTGAACTCTAGCTTAAAAGAAGCTTCACGATTCAGCGGTTTCATCATACAATTTGAAAGGTCAATAAAAATTATTATGGTCTGAATTAAAAGCGCTGGAATAATTACAATTTTCATGAGTTTCAATACTGAAAAACTCGTATTGAAAAAGCGCTCTTTCTCAGAATTGTCCAATTTAAGCGTGAAAGAGATCCCTTCCAAAAAAAGTGTCAAGCTCCTGTAAGCCATAGGCGTAGACGGAATTTCCTGTTCAGTGCATATGAGACATTATGAATTTTCAAAGCGTCATCCAGCCTATGAAGTTAAAATTGTTTAAACGTCTAATTAAACAAATGATTCAACCTGAATAAAATGTAAATGTTCGACTTTTGATTTTTTGTGATTGATTATGAAAAATCATACAATCAAAACAATATCCTACTCCTTGAATCTACATTAAGAGCACGAAGTGTGAAGGAGAGAAATGATTAAAAATCAAATGGGACTGCAAATATTAACTGATTTTTTAAATCTTTTTTTTTTTGATTTTCTCGTAATAATATGACGAGGCCACTGCAACCTATTAGAATTGGATTCAATAATATCGTGCACTATTCGTGCACTATTTGCCTGGCTCGAGCAATGGGGGGTCACATAAAGAAAGACACTGCCAGCAAGAACTTCCCATTGTCACTGACCCATTATTTCCTACAATTATATTAGATCCAAATTGTAATAGGCTGCATCTTTTCTTCAAACTTAATTTTTCATTTCTTACATAAATTACTCATAATACCGAAAAAGGACCTCACAGAAATTTTTCACCCTCTAGGGTCCTTTAACAGAAAATGTAATACCAATAATACATTTATTAATTACTAATACCCTTTTATTGTGTCCGGAAAATGCCTTCAACAAATACAAAATAACAGTTTTCTCTGAAAAGATCATGATGATTCAGTATTTTCGACCGATAAGTGACTAGTTTCCAAGATTTTTCAAATAATTTCTGATTGATTAAGCAATCGTTATTTATTTGAACAATTTGTTCCACCTGAAAACCGTGAATAGTTTTTATCTTTCGGGATAAATAATATAAATTTGATGAATACTAAGAGTAGAACTTCTTGTTTAACATATTTGGTAATTTTTTAGACGATTTTAATTTTTTTTTTTACAATTTTTTCTTACCAAAATCATGAAAATATATTATTTTATTTTCGGTTATACTTCTGAAAAAGTCACCCAAGAATATTGACTCGCTTTTAGACCCTTGGTAAACGTACTAAAACAATTTTTGGCGCAGATCAATATGAATTAAGTTATTATTAATTTTGACTTTTTTTAAAAATTAGTTTTTTTTCGAAATTTCGATAAATACTGATTTTGGGAAAAATGTTATTTACAAAAGTTGTAGATCTCATCGAAACACATATTTTTATACGTATACTTATTTTTATGAAATTAATATTTTTTGAGAAACATGTCAAAAATGAATTTTCAGATTTTTTGTTGAAAAAGCGTGCCTTATAAAAGGGGTCTGAAAATTAATTTTTGTCACTTTTCTCGAATAATATTAATTTTAGAGAAAAAGTATAAATATAAAAATATGTGTTTCGACGAGATCTACAACTTTTGTGAACAAAATTTTTTCCAAAATTAATATTTTTCGAGATTAAAAAAAAAACAATAAATTTTTGACAAAAGTCAAAATTATTAATAACTTGATTTATATTGAGCTGCGCCAAAAATCATTTTAGTGCGTTCAACTAGGGTCTAAAGGAAACCCATAGGCCAAGTATCAAATCAATATTCTTGGGTGTCCTTTTCGGAAGTATATTCTTATTTTCAAATAATTTTCAATTGTTCAAACAATCATTATTTGTTTAAACAATTTGTTCCCCCTGAAAATCGTGAAAATTTTTTATCTTTTGGGATAAATTATATAAGATTGATAAATACTAAGAGTAGAACTTCTTGTTCAATATATTTGGTAATTTTTGAAACAATTTTCATTTATTTAAACAATGTTTTCTTTCCAAAATCGTAAAAAGATATTTTTTTCTGGAACCAACGGCACAATCAGCGAATGTTGAGTGTAATATAGACTTTAAGGATATTTGGTAATTATTTAAACAATTTTCATTTCTTTAAAAGAATTTTTTGCCCTAAAACGCGTGAAAATTCATTATTTTCTAAAAGCAATAGCACAATCAGCGCATGTTGGAAGTATCCAGAGTAATATATTTTTTAAGGATATTTCGTAATTATTTAAACAATTTTTATTTCTTTAAACAATGTTTTCCCCTGCAAAGCATCAATCACAAAAACTCAGAAGTCGAACATTTACATTTTATTCACGTTGAATCATTGGTTTTAATAGACGTTTAAACAATTTGAACTTTAAAGGCTGGATGACGCTTTCGAGGACGCTTTGACGTTTTTTCAACACGAGTTTTTCAGTATTGAAACTCATTAAGATCGCAATTAATCCGACGGTTTTAATTTAGTCTCTGATAATTTTTATTGGCAGTTTAACGTTTGAGATAAAACTGCTGAGTCGAGAAGCTTGTTTTAAGCTAGTGTTCAACTTAAAATCTCTATCCAGAGCCGAGATAATTATTTTTAACATTTTTAGCTCTACTAATTAAAATAATCATTAAATTGAAGTAAAGCAAATTGCCATTTGTTAAGTATACGTTACAAACTACAAAAAATGTTTGAAGAAAATCAAACTGACATCGTTTTACAAGTATGTGGAAGAATGTTTCTGTCTTTGACTCAACATACTGCGATTTTTTCTTGCCGAGTAATAATTCTTCAAATCCAGATGTCAGGACTTTTGGTCCCGTCTTTACACAGAAAAAACTGAGAGTAAAAAATGTTGCAGGTAATGTGCGAAGTGGAGTACCCACTAGCTGGGTAACTGCGACTGGAGTAAACTCACCGTGGTGAATCGCAGATATTTCTGGTGGACTCGGCTAGAGGCAGCACGTTACATGCCCGTAACCACGGAAGATTGACCTCAGTTGGGAGTAATCAGCTGACTATTACCCTGCTTTAACAATTACCCGCAACATTTTTCACCTCCAGCTTTTTCTGTGTAGTCAAATACGCGAGACAAGACCTTCAGTTAAAAAACGTTCGTTGATAATATAATAATATTTGGCCAAGATTATAGTACTTTTTTTTTCAAATAGTGAATTTAAATTAGAAAATAGTCACTGGCTGGACGATCTGACACCCGGCCACCGACCACCCGACACCCGTTATATTAGGTATTTATATGAGAAGTTTTAGGCTCCGGAAGCTACGATCATGGTTCCTTAAAGCAACGAATGCCGACGCAACTGGAATATGTGCGTCATCCAGACCTGCTCCTTCTATCCTAGAAGGTAAGGACAAGCGGTAAATTTACGCGAGAGACTTTGTACAACAGTATTCCTTGGAGTCCGGTCTCTAGTCGCGGATGGCCTTATGCGACAGACGGTACAGTTGATGATGAAAGTTTCACCTCTGGATACTTTTTTAGAGCTACCAATCTTTGTAGAATATTATGAGGAACAGTGTTGACGAACCAGATGAAGTGATCCCAGGAGAACAGCCTTTTGCATCCGGCTCGCTGGGATTTTGTCGAGTTGGCTAAGAAATGAAGCTTTCATTCCTCCAAGACAGCCGATTATGTGAACTACAAGATGGACTTTGTAACCTTTGTACAGTCTGCTCAGCTCGAAAAGAAGTGCTTGATATTTCGCCCATTTTTCTTCCTCCTTTGCCGTGATATTACCATCAGCTGGTGCCGAGAATTCAATCACGTAAATGATCTTGGTCTTTAAATCTTGGAGGACAATATCAGGCTTCGTAGCACTGATACGTTGAGTGGTGGAGAATGAGAAATTGCAGTAGATCTTACACTGATCATTCTCCACAACGGATTCGAGATCCCCATGGGCGTATGGCAAGACTGGTAATAGATCAACACCATAGAAGTGTCGAAGATGGTAATATAACTCTTTTAGAGCCGCATTGTGTCTCTGTATGTACCCGTAGCATGCATACTTCGAGCATCCACTGAGAACATGTCCAAGTGTTTCTGGCTCTTGCTTGCACGCTCGGCAGTTGGTATCGCCTACAGGTTAATTCATTATGTGTTCACGGTGAATTAAGGTGTCTAAAACGATTTCTTGATAAGCAAAAAGAAATCCCTCAGTCTCCGATCTCAAACCAGCAGGCTTAAGAAATATGTTGGATAGACCCATCGATAGCTCTTCTCTACATATAACGTCGTAGAATATACCACGAAGGGGCTTGTCAGCATGTTCTCTTAGTATGAGCGAATGTTCTGCTTCCTGAACACGACTTTTCAGCATTAAAGGAGTTAGTGATGCTAGACCATGCGTAGTATCACTGAAATCAAATGGAAGACCAAGCTCCTCTGCGGCCCTACCTGCGGCACGGTATAGAAACGCCGCACCATTGACGACTTTATATTGATGTACGAGTCGCATAAGAGAATCCGTGCTATTCAGAACGGAGCAGGCTGTAGCCAGAATCGTTCTTCGATGAAGACACTCCAAGATTAGCAAGCCTCTGCACCCTTTATCTCGAGGGAGGTACATTCGATGTACGGAAGATCTAGGATGATGACTTCGATGGACTGTCATCAACATGCGTGTGCTTCGGTCAAGTTGCTTCAACTCATAGACGTTCCATTTTACTGCACGGCCAGCATATTGCCCGCCAGGATCTTATTCTTTCCAGATAACTCGGAAGCCCACATTTGTCTGAGAATTTGGCGATACCTTTTTGCGAAGGCCGTTTTTAACACACGTACATTTTGGGTTTCCGCTTGCGGTATTCCTTGGTGTAGGTGGACGCAGGCACACTTGTCCAGTCCAAAGCTCATGCTAATCGCTTTAGAGTACCTATGTATAAAAGGTGGTTGACCTTATTCTCTTCTGTTTGGCGGTCCACATAGGTATCCAGAGCTTTTGCCTCGGAGCACTATAGATAGAGGCAAGAGGGAAATGGAGAAAAGTATCGGACTTAGAGAGTCTCCTTGGAAGACCCCCCTCTTATATGTGATGTAGCTGGTAGTCACTTGTGTTTTGTCAGATGTTCTGACAAATCTTGTCCGCCACAAAAGCATAAGCTCTTGTATGCATCTCACTATTTTTGGATGCCCCTCCAGGTACTCAATCCAAGCCATGGACAGATTGCGTTGATACCTGATCGAGTCCTGGGTAATACACCTGTCTATTAACATGTTCTGCCTGCTACCTGCCAGCCCTCTCTTGCATCCACCTTGATCAACTATTGCACTCCATGCAAGCTCGATAGATGTTAATATTCTCTCTTTGAGGATGCCAGTGAATAGCTTGTAGCTGATGTTTGAACACGCTATGAACTGCAGTTCTTTGGACTTGACAAATCCCTGTTCTTAGGGATTAATACCTTGCGTCCTTTTACTAGCCACTGCGGAATGGGTTGTTCTCCGCTTAAGAAAGTAGTAAATATACAAGCTAGATGTTGGTGCGTAGGAGTGAACTTTTTCCACCAAAAGTTGTTGATTTTATCTGGTCCTGGCGCTAAAAAGTTTTTGGTTCTAGCGATAACTTTCTTTACTTCTTTAGCTGTAATTGATTGCAAATGATCAGAGTCATCTAAGCCCCATAGCCCTGATGTTATCTAATGTAACCTATTGTACTGTACCCTTGAATTTAATCCTCTCTGATAAGGCTGGTTTCAGCCATATAGGAATTTATTGCCGTATAGGGGATGTCTCCAAAAATCATCCGATTAACAGAAATGATTTATGAAATGCTACACTCGGAGGCTTACAAGCACATCACAGTCGCAGAGGATGTGATGTGCTGTTTCCTCATGAAAGCCTTACTTTCGACATCGAGGTTGGCTGTCGATCTTCATGTTAGTCAGGTGCTTCTTAAAGCGGCAATGGCCCGTGAACATTTTAGCCACTATTTTCACCTGCTTTCTTTCCATGTTCCATGTTCCATGATAAACTTTTTGTATAACAGGCGCATCGAAAGTTCGACTTTCGCTGCCTCTTGAGCAAAGCGAAAGCGGCCGATTCCTGCCGAGTATCAGCTGCCAGGGCAAAAGTTACTTTCGCCCCTAGGCAGTTGGTGGACAGTTGTGCAAGTACCATCTGTGCACGTGCACTGTTTTCCAAGTGACAACTGTGGACGTCGAAATTTCGACATGCACACATGGCCTCCTGTGGACTTGAACGTGCACAGATGTCATTTTTCTAACTGTGCACGTGCAAATATGTCACTTGCCTAACTGTACACATGTACAGATGTCACTTGCCTAACTGTGCACATGCACAGTTGTCACTTTCCTAACTGCACGTGCACATATGTCACTTTCCCAACTTTGCACGTGTACAGATGTCATTTGCCCAGCTGTGCACGTGTACAGAAGTCATTTGCCCAGCTGTGCACGTTTATGCACGTACGTAAGGATTTATACAAGGGTGGTCTTTTATATCTACGTATAATACATTTTTAACAGTTAAAATTATTCAAACCGGGTGAGATTATGCATATTAAATTTTCAAAAGTTAGTTTGAAAATATTCTAAAGATTATTTGTGTGATAATATTCCTTCCAAATTATTATAGATAAATGAAAATCTCATTTTAGATATATTTTTTAATACTTTTATCTTATTAAGCCCTATGCTTATTTGAATTTTTCAGTGGGCATGGAGATGTCAGATGTCTTTAGGTTGTCCTAACGAAGACTAACTGCTGTGCCAACTCGGTGGGTACCCTGCTTAAAATGTCGGATAGGACCCGATTAGAAATGGGTTCTAAACGGCTCAAAACGCACTGTAACCGGTTTTTGTCTCCGGGTTATAAACGACACCTAACCGAACTCTATCTGGCATTATGTCATATTCGTATCCGGTTTCTAGGCTGGTTTGTAACTGGATCCACAAAATACTTCTACCCGGTTCTTATCCGGTCCTAACCGGCCTTTACCTGACTTTTGCCTCCAGTTTATATCCGACACCTGACCGTGCTCTATCCGGCAACATGTAATATTCGTAACCGATTCCTATCCGGTTTGTAACTGGATCCACAAAATGTTTCTACGCGATTCTTATCTGGTCCTAACCCAGGCTCCTCAAGCTGCAATGTATTTGCCTACATCAAAGTTTGGCTAAGAGTTTTACAGAAAAAAGGGCCAATGGCCCTATTCTTTAAAAATACGTTATTTAAAGGTGAAACATTTCGTATGTGGATTTTTATGGAAGAAATTTTTTTTTGCAAATAAAATTTCTAAGAAATTGAAAATAATTGAATGGAATCAAATAAAATTGTGATGTGCGTATTTCTCTAACCTCTAAAACATATATTCTCTAATCCTTGTTTTTTAAATAATTTAAATTATCATGAAAATAATTACCAATGAAAATAATAGTAAATTTATTATTATATACCTTTGACCCCCGGCTAGAAAAGAATTTCAGTTTGCCAATATTTAATTTTAGTTTTCAATTTTTCGTATATAAACCGGTTATGACCGGTTAGAAACGAATTTCGGTGATTACCAATAATTAATTTCAGGTTCTAACTTGCCGTATAGAAACCAGTTAGAACCAGTTAGAAAGCTTCCAGTGTCGATTGCCGTGTAGGAATCGAGCAGGAACCAGTCAGAAACAAACTTTGGTCTTTTCCAATATTTAATTTCTGGTTCCATTTGTCGGATAGAAACCGGTTAGAACCGGTTAGAATGTTTCCTGTGTCGAGTGTCGCGTAGGAATTGGGTAGGAACCGGTTAGAAATGAATTTCGGTGTTTGCCAATAATTAATTTCAGGTTCTAACTTGTCGTACAGAAACCAGTTAGGACCAGTTAGAAAGCTTCCAGTGTCGATTGCCGTGTAGGAATCGGTCAGGAACCAGTTAGAAACAAACTTTGGTATTTTCCAATATTTAATTTCTGGTTCCATTTGTCGGATAGAAACCGGTTAGGACCGGTTAGAATGTTTCCTGTGTCGAGTGTCGTGTAGGCATTGGGTAGGAACCGGTTAGAAATGAATTTCGGTGTTTGCCAATATTTCACTTAAGGTTCTAATTTGCCGGATAGAAAACGGTTAGGACCAGTTAGAAACTTTCGAGTGTCAAAAGCCGTGTAGGAATCGGTTAGGAGCCAGTTAGAAACGAGCTTTGGTCTTTGCCAATATTTAATTTCTGGTTCCATTTGTCGGATAAAAACTAGTTAGAACCGGTAAGAATATTTTCACCACTTTTTCTGTTGCCATTTCCCGGATAAGAACCGGTTAGGATCCGGGTACGTTCCAGAAATATAAATTGAGACCAGATAGAAATCGGTTAGAACCGGGTAAAAACCGAATTGATTTTCAACCAGAAGATGCAGGGTATTCATTTTTTTCAACTTACTTTTCTGTCTTTTATTTCAAAAAATCGTTTATTTATTTATAGTATTTTCTTATGATTTAACAGAAAGTAAATTAAAGAAAAAAACTTCAATAATTTGTATGACAGTTTTACTGTTGTTTATGTGATGATATATAATGACGGGTCAAATATTTGTCTTTGACATTGGCTAGAGAAATAGTTTATTTATTCGGGTGGTACAAATTTGTTTTCAAATTTCCTTGCCCCCTCCCAGATTTGTTCAAATATTAAGCAAAGTAAGCGCGTATTTTTTATTTTGAAATCAATTGACTTTTAGGGGTTGATCTTTAGGGGTTTGAAGTATTATGTCCCGCGTGAAAAAAGTTGCCTTGCTCAAGCATGGGTCAAAGATGTTTAAAGATTGTTCCAGCATGAGAAATGCACAGATCGTTGCGTGTCTGAAGCATTGCTTGTGGCCACGTCCCATGCTCAACTTAAATGATTAGTCCAACACTGAGTTCGGCGGATTCCAGAGTTTACCTTGCATAAAAACAGCAATAGCGAGTTTCGCTATGACTGAAACCTTATTAGTTCTCTCTTTTTATGTGTGTATATATTCTCGCTTTTTATCATTTCACATAAATTCATAATTGGTTCCGAACATCAAAACTGTACGCAACACTCCCAAGGTAAGTTTCAGAAATCTATTAAAATTTGTTTAAATCGATATTTCCTAGTTGAATAATAATATTTTGCAGCCCAAAGTTCGATTGTTAGATAATACATATTTTTCAGACTATAGGCAGAAAATTTCTTTTTCTAAGGAAGAATTTTTCGTTTCAGCTATTTTTTGATAGGACTCTTATTTTTCGTTTTATGCGTCGAAAATGAATAAGTCGAAAATTCTAATCTCAAGCCAAACTACGACAGATACGTAAAAAAGTTTAAAAGAAGAATTGTAGCTTTATGAAAGACCTATAATTTTTTCGCGAACCATTTTTTGACAAGACTTGATATTTTGGTTTTATATCAAAAATACTATGAAAGAAATAGAAAATTCCAATCTTGAACCAAACGTCACAAAATACGGGAAAAAGTTTCAGAGTGCAAGTCCTACAAAATTTTTTAAAATTATTTTTTTGATACGTCTTGTCATTTTGGTTTTATTTATCCAAAGTACTATGCAGGTTTTAAAAATTCCTAAAAAATTTATTTGAACCATTTTTCAGCAGAGCTCGTCGTTTTTAATTTATTTTTCGAAATTAAGATGCAAAAATCGAAAATCACTACATTACGCCATAAGACGCGATATACGTAAAAAGGATTAAAGAAGACTTATAGGAGTTTTTGTATTATCCATAAAAAATACTATGGAAAAATTCCTATTTTTAGCATAAAAACGCGAGATAGGGAAGATAGTTTGAAGAAAGCTAGCTATTGTAAGGTAGTCACGGTGAGAATGTTTACTTCAAAGCCTACCGAGCTTTGAGCAATTTAATCTTCAACTATACTTTATTACGTAGAAAATTCAGAGTATGGAGAAGCATACAAAAACTGGGATCTAAAGGAGATGTTTTTGCTAAAGTTTCATTTAAGCATTCTGAGTGCGAAGATTAAATATCCGAGCAGGCAGATTTTTTAAATTACTAGTATACATCTGCAATTATTTAATATTTTTTATTTTTCTGAGGTGAATTTCAAAGAGAATATTCTGCACTTGCGTATACAGAATTTTTGCTGCAGGTTATTTCAGTAATTGTGTTAGTTACCAAAATAAAATAAAATTAAAATAAATAAAACGATATGAAACAATTTTCTCAAATATTTTATCAAACTAATGAAATTTACATTTGTAACAACAATTTACATGATTGAAATTCTGTACTAAAGTTTTTAGATATTTTTACTTTCTGCTTAATATGTCGTCAAATCTAGAAAAGTAGGTGACCAAATCTAAGTGCTTATTTACTATTTAGTAAATGGTATAAATCCAAAGCCACATGAAATGTGTTGAAGTAAAGTAGTACACCCAACTCTCGTTTTAGCAACAGTGTCGGCAGTTGCCTGCAAATAGCCTTGCCACTAAATCGGGGGATGCATACTATTGCGCAATATACTCGAGCGAGAATCCGCGTACTGCGCTTGTTCTCTACGCTGCTGTTGGTTTTCAGGCAAGAGTCGCAACCGTCTTTCGCCCCGCGAGCTGAGAAACTGTGAGGGCCAGCAGTTCTAGGAATTACTAAACCACGAGTTACTAAATCGAGAGTTGGGTGTAATTTCAAAAAATTTTTAAAAATTCTTTGTATTTGTGGATGTTCCCATGAAAACGGCCCTTAACGCAGGTATGGAGTTACGTATAGAAGCATATATTTGGTTGAATTCCCGGAATTTTAGGTCCAAAACGAACCCTCCCAATTTGAAAAATGAGTCACCGTGGCATTTTTTAAGTTAAAACATCGAAAAATTCTTTTTCGAGAAAACCGCATCTAAACTTGGCGAGTGCCATAGGCGCACATGTTATATTTTTTCTTCGAACATGAAATATACCTACTTTCGGTTACTTTCTGTATATGAGTATAGTCCCAATAAATTTACTACTTTCGATTATTTTCTGTATATGAGTATAGTCCTAATAAATTCACTATAGGTCCCAGTATCATCCCCCACTTAAACCCAAAAATAATCATTTTAACCTCAACTTAGAAAAACGTGAATATCTCTTAAGCAAGAACCGGCAATAAGCAGGCTCGGTTCCAGAGAAGTGAACTGAAGGAGGCTGCGTCAGAAAACTGTATACCCACAGAGAGCTATGACTAATTATTATTATTATACCATTAAGCCGTTTCCCTTTCGGAGTAGGCGTGACTTGCTCGGTGAGGAAAGGAGTAATGTGAGGTAGCGGGCATAGATTTTTTAGATTGATCTAGAATTCTCGTGTTATTTATTTAAATGACACGTTCGTTCCGTAACACTGTTACGACCCAGGTTGCTGATCAATCTCTCTAGCGATTACCCCAAGTGAAGAGCTTTAAAAAACTGTTATGTGTGGTACCCTACTTGGGCCCATACTACTATAGCTTCCTTCACGTCCATGCATTTTTTCATGCAAGCTCTCGGGTTTCTATGGCTTCTTATGTCTCGTCGGATTAATGTCTCATTAACAGATTCTAACCATTCTTTCGGCGGTCTACATGTGGGCATTCTGCCATTTACTTGACCTTTATACACTTGTTTGGTCAGTCGTTCGTCTTTCATTCTTTCAACATGTCCGAACCATCTTAACTGCTTTCTTTCCCATATGTCAACTAGTGTCTCTCCTATAACACATTGTTTGAGGATGATCTCGTTTCGAACTTTGTCCATCAGTGTTTTCCCGCAGATTGTGCACAGAGGTTTTATGACAATCGCGTTAATTTTACCCTTGTCCTTTTCTTGACAGTTCCATGTCTCGCTACCGTATGGTACAGTCGGCACAAATATAGAATTGTGTATAGCCATTTTAGCTTTTTTTGATATGTTTTTATTCCTGAGAATCGACCCTGCTCTACCGATAACCTTCTTATCCTCATTTATGCGTCTATCTAACTACCCATCTATTTTTCCGTCGCTAGTGAATAGGCTACCCAGATATACGTATTCGTCAACTTGTTCTAATCTCTCATCATTCAGGACGATGTTGCACATTGGTTTCTCACTTTTTCCTTCAAACACCATGATTTTTGTTTTAGTCACGTTAATTTCGAGGCCCATGTTCTTCATGCTTGTATTAGGTTTATTTAACATTCCTTGCAAGTCCTCGATTGATCTGCCATAACAATCTCGTTATCTGCGAATTCTAATCCACGTACCTTCACTGTTTCGAGATCTACACCTTCTTTGTCGAAGAGGGCCATTCTTAGACACTTATCCATAAATAT
>JAABKJ010003707.1:0-25527 GCA_011634705.1 Andricus grossulariae | reverse complement strand
CTTTGATTAAATTCGTAAGAATTTGAAAAAAATATAATTGAAATAATGTTAAAAATAAAATTTTCGTCGAATTGAGTTAAGTGAGTGTGAATGGAATTCAGGGCGATTAAAAAAAAATTCTGGATATTTCTAAAGAATTCAGATGAATTTAAAAGAATTTAGGAATCATTAATAAGAATTCAGCGAGAATTCCAAATGAATTTAAATGAATTGAAAAAAATTTGAAAATTTGATTAATTTCAGTAAAATGTAAGTGAATTTGGAAAAATTCAAGGGAATTCAAAAGACTTTGATTAAATTGATAAGAATTTAAAATAATATGATAGAAAGAAATTTTAAAAATAAAAAATTTTTATCGAGTTGAGTAAAATTGGTGTGAACGGAATTCAGGGAGAATTTAAAAAATCGATATTTCTAAAGAATTCAAATGAATTTAAATTAATGGGAAAAAATCCAAAAATTCCATTGATTTCAGTAAAATTGAAGTTAGTTTAGAAGAATTCAAGGGAATTCAAGATACTTTGATTAAATTCGTAAGAATTTGAAAAAAATATAATTGAAATAATGTTAAAAATAAAATTTTCGTCGAATTGAGTAAAATGGGTGTGAAGGGAATTCAGGCAAAATAAAAAAAAATTCAAGATATTTCTAAAGAATTCAAAAGAATTTTAAAGAATTCAGGATTCATTAATAAGAATTCAGGGGAAATCCCAAATGAATTTAAATAAATTGAAAAAAATCTGAAAATTTTATTAATTTCAGTAAAACGAAAGTGAATTCACAAGAATTCAAGGGAATTCAAGAGACTTTGATTAATTTCATAAGAACATAAAATAATATAATGGAACGAAATTTTAAAAATAAAAAAATTTTCATAGAAGTGAGTAAAATGGATGTGAATGGAATTCATGGAAAATTAAAAAAATTCTCGATATTTCTGAAGAATTCAAAAGAATTTAAAAGAATTCAGGATTCATTAATAAGAATTCAGCGAGAATTCCAAATGAATTTAAATGAATTGAAGAAAATTTGAGAATTCTATTGATATCAGTAAAATGAAAGTGAATTTAGAAGAATTCAAGGGAATTCATCAAATTCATCAAAATTTTGATTAAATTCATAAGAATTTAAAATAATATAATTGAACGAAATTTCAAAAATGAAAAATTTTTCATCACATTGGGTAAAATGGGTGTGAATGGAATTCAGGGAGAATTAAGACAAATTCTAGAGATTTCGGAGTAATTAAATTTTTTTAGAATTCAGGATACATTATTAAGAATTCAGCGAGAATTCCAAATGAATTCGAATGTACTTTGAAAAATTCCATGGATTTTAGTAAAATTGAAGAGAATTTAAAAGAATTCTAGAGAACTTAAAAGAAGTTCATTAAATTCATAAGAATTTGAGAAAGTTTAATTTAATTCAGGGAGAACTAAACAAAATTCAAGAGATTTTCAAAGAATTAAATATTCTTGTTAAGCATTAAGGATAAATTAATAAGAATTTAGGGAGCATTTAAAATGAATTCAAACGAATTGAAAAAAATCCAAAAATTCCATTGATTTCAGTAAAATTGAATTGAATTTAGAAGAATTCAAGGGAAGTAAAGGGACTTTAATTTAATTCATAAGAATTTAAAAGAATCCAGGAAGAATTCCAAATTAATTCAAGTAAATTGAAAAAAATTTAAAAATTCTACTGATTTAAATAAAATTAAAGTGAATTCACAAGAATGAAATAAAATTTAAGTGGATTTAGAGGAATTTAAGGGAAATTTAAAGAATTCGATTAAATTCATATAAATTCACGGTATATTTTCACAAAATTCAAGTAAATAAAAAAAATTTGAAAATATTTTAAAAATGTATTCAATTCACTAAAGGAGTGAATTAAACAAAAACAATCAAGGGAATTCGAAAGAATTTGATGAGATGCTTAGAATTCAAGTTGAATTAAAAAATATATTCTTAATTTACTTCATTGATTGGAATTAATTGAATTTAGAAAAATTCATATAAATTCGAAAAAATGCAGAGAAAATTTAAAAAAAATTAATGAGAATTCAGGATGAATTCCAAATGAATTCAAATTAATTAAAAAGAATCCAAAGTATTCTATAGATTTCAGTAAAATTGACGTGGATTTAGAAGAATTCAAGGAAATTTTAAAACGATAAACTTCATAGGAATTTGAAATGATATAATTTAAAAAAAAATGGTAATAAAAAAATTTCCATCTAATTGAATCCAAAAATTTCATAGATTTCAGTAACTTCGAAATGAATTTAAAATAATTCAAAGAATCCCACAGATTTTTACGAAATTCACAAGAAATTAGATAAATTGAACAAAATTTCAAAACTCAAAAAATTTTCATCGAATTCTGCACAATGGGAGTAAAAAAAAATGAGGGCAAATTAAAAAAATATATACAAAAAAACAATGGTTGAAATAAAATTCGATGGAACTTAAAAGAATTTGAGAAAAATGAGAAAAATTCGATGAAATTCGTAAAAATTCAGAGTAAATTTTTACAAAATTCAAGTGAATAGAAAACGATTCAAAATATTTAAAAAAAATTATTCAATTCATTATATTTGGAGTGAGTTTAGAAAAATTAAATTAAATTCAAAAGAATTCAGGAAGAATTAACAAACAATTAAAATAATTCCAAAGAAATCCATAAAAAAATAAGAACTCAGATTGAATCCAAAATTAATTTGAAATAGTTGCAAAAAAAATGCTTAGTTATTTCACAGATTTCAGTAAAATTGAAAAAGGATTTAGAATTCAAAGGAATTTAACATACTGATAAAATTCATAAGAATTTGAAATAATATAATTTGTAATTTAATTTCAAATTAGGTGAAATTCAACCGAATTCTAGTCAATTCAAAAAAATTAAAAAATTCAGGGGAAAAAACATTGAATCAAATAAAATTTAAGTGAGTTTTTACGAATTTGAAGGAAATGAAAATAATTCGCTGAAATTCATAAAAATTCAAATTGTATTTTTTTAAATTGAACTGCATTGAAAGCAATTCTAAAATATTAAAAAAATAAAATTAATAAGAATTCCATGCGTATTTTAACGAATTGATAATAAATTTAAAAAATAAACCATAAATTAACTAAAGTTCAAATGAATTTAGATAAATTTAGGGGAAATGAAAAGAATTCAAAAAAATTTAAGGTTTATTTCTAAAAAAATCCGAATTACACCACTGATTTTAGTAAAATATAATTTAAAAAATCAAAAAATGTCCTTCCAATGGAGTAAAATGGAATTAAACAGAATTCAAGTCGAATTCAACAGAATTTAAGTGAACAGAAAAAGATTTAAGGAATTCATAATTTTCGTAAATAAAATATATGATTTCAAGGGATTTCTACGGATTTTAAATTATTTTGAAGATTTCATTGGATAATTTACTATTCAAAAAAATTCATTACACTATTTTTCAAAATGTATGCCACTATTGACACTATTTTCTATTCTCTGAAGTGAGTCCGGGGGCTGATTTTTTATAATTTCCAAATTGCAGAATTCTCTGAAATAAAAATTTAAAAATCTATATTAAATCTCACATTTACAGAATAATGAGGAATAACGAACTAGATAAGATAAAAGCTGAAGGTCTTTTTGAAAAACTGCCAGACTTGCAACATTTGGATTTGAGAAAAAACAAAATTACTCGCATTGAAGCTTCTGCTTTCCAAGGAGGTCACAAAATCTCCGAATTGTGAGTCACATTTCAAATATAAAAAATGTTATATAAAATTTAATTATTATTTTATTTTTATAAATATATCAAAATATAAAAAAATAATTCTTTTAATTTTTTCAGACTCTTATCTGAGAATAAATTGAGAGAAGTGCACAACAAAATGTTCACTGGCTTGTCAAATCTCAAGAGCCTGTAAGTAAAAATTTTTCGAACAAATGAATATAATTGAAATTCAAAAATATAATTTTACATCAAAAATTTTAATTTCTCAAAAATAGAAATTTCAAAATATTTACAATTTTTTGAAAACATTTCAAGGCGTATTTTATTAATTCCATACATAAAAATTTTAGATATAAATTTCGAAAAATTGAAAATATTTCAATTATTTCATCGTCTTTTTTGATAAAATAATTTGTATTATTTTTATTAATTAGAAACGTCGATTCGAACGTTATCACTTGTATAATGCCAGGAGCTTTCGATGGATTGCCTCATTTACGATCCATGTGAGTAGTTTAATTTTAATTTAAAATTTAAATTCTAAAAATAAAATTGAAAAATGATTTTAACTTTTTTTATTAATTTTAGCAACATGCAAGGAAATCCTTTGTCTTGCAATTGTCATCTTGCGTGGTTTGCCGAATGGTTGAGAAAACGCGACATCACGAATGTTACTGGAAGTTGTCACGACCCCCCAAGGCTGAAAAATGCAGTTATCAGAGACATTCCTCATCATGAATTCAAATGCAACAGTAAGAAAATTATTTTACCCTGATATAATTATTATTGAGAACAAGGATTTCCAAAAAAAAATTGAATTTTTCAATCTGACCCCCTCATTTTGCCCCGAAGCGTGAAAAGTGTAATAAATCGTTCAATTTCGAAAAGAATCAATGCTTCATAAAGGTGGTGTCAAATAATCTTGTCATTATCATATTTTAGGTTGAAATTGTTTATTTAACAATAGTTATTAGGTATTTTAAGGGTTTTTCTTTTTAATTCGGTAAAAATTGAAGAAACTTCAATTGCAAATATTAAGAATTAAAGCATTTTCGTTGTAAATCTTCAAAATACATATTCTAAAAAACGTCGAAAGTTACATTATTTTAAACTGTGAGGCTTCCAAATTAATGAATTTTCTATTGTAAATATTAAAATCGAAGAATTTTTGTTTTAGTTAAAAATTAAAAATGATGCTAGTTTTAATTTTTATAATTGAGGATATAATTAAAAACTTGCCGTTTGATTTCCAAAATCATCGAAATTTAGACAATTTTATTTATAAACCTTTAAAAGTAAAGATTTTTTAATTTGGAAAGTTCAAAATTAAAGAATTTTTAATTGAAAATCGTATAAATTGACGAAATTTGAATTGTGAATATTTAATTTTGAAGAGATTTTAATTTTGTCAATTTAAAATAAAAAATTTCTGTAATTTTGATGATTCACATTTGAAATTTTTTTAATTTTGAGGATTTAGGATTGAAAAGTCTTGACTTTCGATCTTCAAAATCACCTAAATTTAAGAATTTTGTTTTTAAAACTGAACTAAATATTCTAAAAAAATGTTCAAAGTTCCATCAATCTAAACTATAAATATTGAAAATTAATGATAATTGTAATAATTCAATTGTAAATCTTAAAAATGAAAAAATTTCAAATTTCAAATCGTTAAACTAGAAGAATTTTCAATTATAAATCTTCAAAAATGAATAATTTTCAATTCTATATTTTCCAAATTTAAGAATTTTTAATTGTAACTCATTAAAATTGTAGGACTTTGAATTGTAAATCTTTAAAATTAAAGAGTTTGTTATTTTTTTAATTTAAAATAAAAAATCATACAAGTTTTTAATTTTGCAATTGAAAATTCTGTAATTTTAATGAATTATATTCAAAATTTCATCAATTAAGAATTGAAAACTTGATTTTTGATTTCCGATTTACAATTAAAAATTATGCAAATTTTTAGTTTCACAATTGATTATTCTATATGGCTTTTGATCTTCAAAATCATCAAAATCATCACAATTTAAAAAATTTTATTTATACATTTTTAAACTTAAAGAATTTTAAACTGCGAATTATTAAAATTGACAAGTGTTCCATTGAAAGTCTTAAAAATTGAAAACCTTTAATTGACAATCTTTAAAATTGAATAAATTTCCATTTTTAATTTTCATAATTGAACCATTCCAAAAAATCATTTAAAATTGCATCATTTTCTATGATATAATTTAAATATTAAAGAGTCTTTAATTGCAAATAATCAAAATTGGATCATTTTAAATGGCAAATCGTTCAAATTAAAGAATTTTCCATTGTGAATCTTAAAAATTGAACTATTCAAAAAAATATTCAAAATGATATACCTTTAAAGTATAAATCTTGAAAGTGAATAATTTTTATTTCTATATTTCAACCTTCAAGAGTTTTCATTTGTAACTATTTAAAATTGAATCAATTTAAATTTCGAAAAATTGTATAATTTTAAATATTTAATATCAAATTACATATTCCAAAAAAAGTGTTAAAATTACATGACTTTAAAATATGAATCTTACAAACTGAATAATTTGCAACTATATATATTGTTTACTATTTTCTATATTTTCAATTAAAAATCATCCAAGTTTTATTATTATTTGGTAGATTTTTGGCAGATTTAAAATTGAAACATTGACTTTTGATTGTCAAAATCGTCAAAAAGATGTTCAAAATTTCATGATTTTAAACTATAAAAATTCCAAATTAAACAAGTTGACGAATTTTAAATTGTAAATATCTTCAATCTGGATCAGTTTCGAAAATAGAAAACATCAGAAGGACTCAGAAATTCGAAATTAACTTATTAATTCATTTCTTTGACGATTAAAAAATTAAAATTTCAACAAAAGTTAATTTTCAACCTAATAGTTTAATTTTTTTACAAAAGAGTTGAATTTTCAATAAAAGCTCAAAAATGTTGAATTCGAATCTAGTATTTTCCATATCTGTACTATTTTTTAAAAATAATTTACCTTTAAAATTTTCATTTCACTTTCATAAAATTCGGGGTGCTTTTATTTAAAAAATAAAATTGTAATCCCCTAGGAAGCATTTACGTTTTTGTCGAAATTAAACGACATATTGATTTTTTAACACTTTGGAATAGAGAGTCACCCCTAAAAAGTGTTTGAAACATCTAGAAAAAATAGTCCATTTTTTAAAAACAAATAGCACAAATTGAAGGGTGAGTTCTTGAAAAATCAAAAATTCTTTTTGGTTTTGGACCATAAGAGTAGTCCAAAAAAACGAAGTTTTTATTTATTTCAACCTCATTTTGCTTTATTTGTTAAAAACAAATTTTTTTAAGCAATACGAAGACAAAAAATGTTATTTTGTAAATTAATGCACCA
The DNA here is from genome assembly GCA_011634705.1 of Andricus grossulariae. Classification (NCBI taxonomy): domain Eukaryota; kingdom Metazoa; phylum Arthropoda; class Insecta; order Hymenoptera; family Cynipidae; genus Andricus; species Andricus grossulariae. The sequence goes on along the minus strand of JAABKJ010003707.1, from coordinate 18,396 downwards.
TCAAATTCGCTAAAAGTCACTTGTTAAAAAACTATAACCATTATTTTGGAAATAAAACGAGGTATCAAATTTTTAACGTTTTGGATTCGAAACCTATAAAGAGCCTTTTAAAAATCTGAAAAAATCGATTTTTTTTAAATAGCCCCAAGTGAGGAGGAGATACTTTGAAAAATGAAAAAATTATTTCGTTTTGGGACCATCCTCATGTGAAAATAAAAAAAAAATGATTGAATTTTAATTAATAATTGTAAATTTTGTAATTAGGCGATAGTATCGGATGTTTGGGAGATGATTACTGTCCACCTCAGTGCAATTGTGCTGGATCTGTTGTGAGGTGTTCGAGATCCCACCTCACTGAAATTCCACGAGGAATACCACCCGAAACCACCGAACTCTATTTGGATGTAAATGATATTAAAACCATCCAACCAGAAAGGCTGAACCACTTGAGGATTCTAACGAGGCTGTATGTACCCCAAAAACATATTTTTTTCTTTAATATCAAATTTAAAATTAATAATTAATTAATAATTGAAAAATAAACAATAAATTAATAATTTTGTTGCAGAGACTTGAGTAACAATCAAATCTCCATGCTCTCAAACGACACGTTCAAAAATCTCACGAAACTTTCTCATCTGTAAGTACAAGAATCTTTGCCCCATTCAGGGTTGCTACAGTATGGTCTCAAATCTTTAAAAAAAAGTTTTTAAAAACAAAAATTTATTTTTAACATTTTAAACTTTTCTTTTTTTAATTTTTTTTTTTAATTTCAGGTCTACCTTTCCAAAATAATTCTGTCATTTAAATTTAATTTCAGAATATTCTACAGATCGCAGAATAATTTAACAATAATTTCTTATAATATTATTAATAAATCTAGACGTAAAGGGTTTATCAACAATTATTATATTCTAAGATTTCTGATTAATATTGATATAAAATTTTTTTCAAGTCTGGAATTGTTATTATCATATAGAGGGGTTGACCACTCGACTTTTGGGACTTGAACGATTTCACAAAAATTCCAAAAGATTTCAAAGATTTAAAAAAATCTAAGATTTCAGAAAAGATTTTAAAGATATCGAAAAATTTAAAAATATTTCTCAAATATTTCAACGATATCACAAAGATTTCAAAGATTAAAAAAATTTAAAGATGTCAAAAAGATTTCAAATATTTCTCAAAGATTTCAAATATTTCAAGAATACGAAAAGATTTCAAAAGATGTCACAAAATATTTGAATGATCCCAAACACTGATATTTCAACGATTTCACAAAAATTTCAAAATATTTCTAAGATTTAACCAAATTCAAATATGACACAAACATTTCGCAAATATTTCGCAAATATTTCAATATTTCAAAAATTCTAAAAGATTTCACAAAAGAGTTTAAAGATTTCAAGGATGTAAAAAAATGTCAAAAGATTTCATAAGATTCCAAAGATTTCGTACCAATATTTTAGAACGATTTTATAGATTTCACAATGATTTCAAAAGATCTGAAAATATTTCAAAAAGATATTTAAAGATTTTCAAAAGATTTCTAAGATTCCATAAGATTTAAATGGTTTCAAGGAATTTCACAGATTTCAAAAGAAAAAAAAGATTTCACAAATATTTCATATATTTTAAACATTCCAAAAGATATAAAAAATGTCACAAACATTTCAAAGATTCCTAAAGATTTTAAAGATATCGAAAAATTTAAAAATATTTCTCAAATATTTCAACGATATCACAAAGATTTCAAAGATTTAAAAAATTTAAAGATGTCAAAAAGATTTCAAACATTTCTCAAAGATTTCAAATATTTCAAGAATACGAAAAGATTTCAAAAGATTTCAAGATTTAAAAAAAAAACAAAAAGATTTTAAAAGATTTGAATTTTTTCAAAAAATTTCAAAGATTTCAAATATTTTACAAAGATTTTAACGATTTCGTAAAGATTTCAAAAAAGTTTATAAGATTTCAAAAGATTTCAAAAAAATTCAAAGAAGATTTCATAAGATTTCAAAGGGTTCAAAAGATGTCATTGATTTAAAAAAATTCAAATATTCCACAACGATTTCAGGAATTTCAAAATCTTTGAAGATATAAAAAAATTTCAAATTTTCAAGTCCAAAATTTAAATTAAAAAATCTCAAAACACTTTAACGATTTCGTGAAGATTTCAATACATTTAAAAGATTTTAAAAATTTCATAAAGATTTCGAAAGATTTCTAAAAATTCCAAGATTTCAAAGATTCTAAAAGTTTGAAAGTTATAAATTGACTTCAGAAGATTTGAAAGATTTTGTACAGAAATGTTAGAAACATAATAAAGATTTTGCAAAGAATTCACAAAGATTTCATAAATATTTCAAATAGATTTTAAAATGATTCAAAGATTTTAAAAGACTTTAATAATTTCAAAAAAATTTCCAAGATTGCAAATATTTCACAAAGATTTTGACGATTTCATAAAGTTTTAAAAAGTATTCAAAATATTTAGAAAAAATGTCAATAATCTCCAAAAAAAATTCATAGATTTCACAAGAAGTTCACAAAATATAATATATTTCAAGAGAATTCAATTATTTCATAAAGATTTCATATATTTTAAACATTCCAAAACATATAAAAAATGTTGCAGACATTTCAAAGATTCCTAAAGATTTTAAAAATATCAAAAAATCTCAGAACGATTTCAAAGATTTCACCAAGATTTCTAAAGATTAAAAAAAAAACAAGAAGATTTTCAAAGTTTTCAAAGGTTTCAAAAGATTTCAATGATTTCAAAAAATTTCAGATATTTTACAAAGATTTTAACGATTTCATTAAGATTGGAAAAAATCTCATATTATTTCCAAACCTTTAAAAAAATTCAAAGATTTCATGTGTATCAAAAGCTTTCAGGATATCAAAAAATTTAAAAAGATATTACAAGATTTCAAAGATTTTGTACAAAGAATTCACAAATATTTCAAACAGATTTTAAAAAGTTTCAAAGATTTCAAAAGACTTTAATAATTTCAAAAAAATTTCCAAGATTGCAAATATTTCACAAAGATTTTAACGATTTCATAAAGTTTTAAAAAGTATTCAAAATATTTCGAAAAATGTCAATAATCTCCAAAAAAAATTCAGAGATTTCACAAAAAGTTCACAAAAATATAAAATATTTCAAATGAATTCAATGATTTCATAAAGATTTCAACGATTTCACAAAATTTCAAAGATTTCGGAAAATTTCATATATTTCAAAAGATTTCAAGGATATCAAAAATATTTCAATGATTTCAAAAGTTTAAGGATATAAAAAATTTCAAATGATTTCAGAAGATTTTAAAGATTTCGGATAGAAAGTTAAGAACGATTTCAAAGATTTCACAAAGATTTCAAAAGATTTAAAAGGATTTTAGAGATTTTTTTAAATTTCACAGATTTCCAAAAAATGCTAAGATTTCAAAAAAGTTTCAAAGATTTCAAATATTTAAAAAATGCCGAATGATTTCAAAAATTTCAAAAGAATTGAATGATTTTAAAAACCATCATATTATTATTTTTATTAGTAAACAAATTAATTTGTATGAATTCGGAAATTTGAACTTCGCCCTAAAGTACTAAAATAATTGTTAAGACTTTGAAATAAATGCGACTAAAAAAATGCAAGTCACTTTTACAGAATTCCATGACTTTTCCAGGTCTTCCAGGTCTTGTAGCAACCCAGCCATTTTTAATTTTTTTATAACATTTTAATTTTTTTACAGCATTATCAGCTACAATAAATTACAGTGCGTGCAGAAAAACGCCCTTTCAGGGTTAAAGTCCTTGCGGATTATGTAAGTTTTACTTAAAAAAGATACTGAGCTGATCAGTAGAATGGGCCGAAAAAAAAACATTTTTTATAGTAACGGATTCTAATAGTGCGTAAAAGATATATTTTCCTAATAGTAGTTACAATTTTAACTCAGTCCGATAATATTGCTACTACTTACTACTGTTGATCAGTCCCTACTACTATTACTACTGATCAATCGCTGATTTGGTATCCGATCAAATAAAAATTTTGTTACCTTACTACTGTTGATCAGTACCTACTACTCCTACTACTGATCAATCCCGGATTTGATATCCAATCAAATTAAAATTTGAAGGGCTTACTGCTATTGATCGTTCCCTACTACTACTGATCAATCCCCGATTTGATATCCAATCAAATTAAATTTTGTAGGACTTACTGCTATTGATCGTTCCCTACTACTACTGATCAATCCCCGATTTTATATCCAATCAAATTAAAATTTGAAGGGCTTACTGCCATTGATCGTTCCCTACTACTACTGATCAGTCCCCGATTTGATATCCAATCAAATTAAAATTTGATGGGCTTACTGCTATTGATCGTTCCCTACTACTACTGATCAATCCCCGATTTGATATCCAATCAAATTAAAATCTGAAGGGCTTACTGCTATTGATCGTTCCCTACTACTACTGATCAGTCCCCGATTTGATATCCGATCAAATAAAAATGTGGAGGCCTTACTACTATTGATCGATCCCTACTACTACTACTACTACTACTGATCATTCACTGATTTGTTATCCAATCAAATTGAAATTTGAAGGGCTCACTACTATTGATCGTTCCCTACTACTAATGATCAGTCCCCGATTTGATATCTGATGGAATAAAAATTTGGAGGGCTTACTACTGTTGATGAGTCCCTACTACTACTACTGGCCAATCCCCAATTTGGTATCCGATCAAATAAAAATGTTGAGACCTTACTACTGTTGATCAGTGCCTACTGCTACTACTATTACTAGTGATCAATATCCGATTGTATATCCGATCAAAATAAAATTCCTCACTACTACTAATCAGTCCCCGACTTGATATCTGATGAATTTAAAATTTGGAGAGCTTACTACTGTTGGCCATTCCCTACAGTATAACTGATCAGTCCCTGATTTGATATCCAATCAAATTAAAATTTCCTACTTCTACTAATCAGTCCCCGATTTGATATCTGATGGATTCAAAATTTGGAGGGCTTAATACTGTTGATCATTGCCTACTACTATTGCTGATCAGTCCCCGATTTGATATTCGATCGAATTCAAATTTGGAGACCTTACTACTATTGATGGTTCCCTACTACTACTGATTATTCCTCGATTTGATATCCAATCAAATTAGAATTTTGAATGCTTACTACTATTGATCGTTCCCTAATACTACTGATCATTCGCCGATTTGATAGCTGATGGAATTAACATTTGGAGAGCTTACTACTGTTGATCAGTCCCTACTACTACTACCATTACTACTACTACTACTACTACTACTGATCAATATCCGATTTGATATCCGATCAAATTAAAATTCCTTACTACTATTAATTAGTCCCCGATTTGATATCTGATGGATTTAAAATTTGGAGGGCTTACTACTATTGACCATTGCCTACAGTATTACTGATCAGTCCCCGATTTGATATTCGATTGAATTCAAATTTGGAGAGCTTTCTACTGTTGATCAGTACCTACTACTACCACTACTACTACTGATCAGTCTCCGATTTGATATCCAATCAAATTAAAATTTCCTACTTCTACTAATCAGTCCCCGATTTGATATCTGATGGATTTAAAATTTGGAGGGCTTAATACTGTTGATCATTGCCTACTATTATTACTGATCAGTCCCCGATTTGATATTCGATCGAATTCAAATTTGTAGAACTCACTACTGTTGATCAGTCCCTACTATTACTGATCAGTCCCCGATTTGATACCCGATCAAATTAAAATTTGAAAGCCTCACTACTATTGATCGTTCCCTGCTACTGCTACTGATCAGTCCCCGTTTTGATATCAGATCAAATAAAAATTTCGAGACCTTACTATTGTTGATCAGTACCTACTACTATTACTGATCAGTTCCCGATTTGATATCCGATCAAATAAAAATTTGAAGGCCTTACTACTATTGATCATTCCCTACTACTACTGATCAGTCCCTGATTTTATATCTGATCAAATAAAAACTTTAAGGGCTCACAACTGTTGATAAAATACAACTTGTATCCACCATTAGAGTCCGCTACTCGAAACCAGTCTTTTTTTGGCCCACTTGGGAAATCTAGGACTGATCAGACTGATCAGTTCCTGATTCTGTTTGATAAAACCTATATATAAACAAATGCTTTTCTTTAGGTCTTTGCACGGCAACGAGATATCCGTAATTCCCGAAGGAGCTTTCGAAGACTTGAAGGCGATTACCCACCTGTAAGTGACCCAGAAATACAAGAAAGTTCTAAACGAGATATTTTTATAAATAAATATAGAGAGAGAACTGAAGCATTGATTTTAAATTGTGTGCAGGGCTTTGGGATCAAATCCTCTCTACTGCGATTGCAGTATGCGATGGCTAGCAGAATGGGTAAAAAAGGATTACGTCGAGCCAGGTATAGCTCGTTGTATGGAACCTCCTTCTATGAGAGAAAAGCTCCTTCTGACGACGCAAGCCACTGCATTCCAATGTAAAAGTAAGTACTTTGTCAGCGTGCTCACCAGGGTGGCTAACAACAACAAATTTGATTTTTTTGGTGAAAAAAGGTTCTTCGGAATTTTCTCAGATTTGTAAACTACATTTCAGAGATCGCTCTCGACCCTTTAAGTACCCCACCCCTATCTTGAAAATCTGTTCGGCCCATGAAATTCTCATCTTAATTGGCCCTAAATTTTTGTTTGAATAAAAAAAAGTAGGAAAATGTTTTTCCACCTAAAAAGACTTAAAATCAAAATTTTTTGTTTGTCCACCCTGGTGCTCACAAATCTTGAAAGAAAGACCTTTATAGTTTCCGACGCCGATTTTCTTTGCGGTGCTCTCGCTTGGCGCATTCTGTATGATATTTCCTTTTCCAAATTCACTTTATTTTTTAATGCTCATTAACAGTAGACTTTTTAGTTTGTTTTTTTTGGCCTCAGCCCTCAGAAGAGTACTAAAATTGCTCATTAATCGTAGACTTTTCTTCCGCGCAGCCAAACAGCAGCCAGCCGAGGTCCTGGCAAAATGCGACCTGTGTTATACGACGCCCTGTCAGAACGGAGGATTTTGCGAGGCGCTACCAGACCGACAGTTTCGTTGCAAGTGTGCACCAGGATATCACGGAGAAAGGTGTCGGTATAAAATCGATGCGTGCTATGGAAATCCTTGCCGGAACGCCGGAACTTGTAAAGTACTGGAAGAAGGAAGATTCAGGTAATTTTGATTTTTCTAGATCCTGAAACGCTGATCCAGCAACGCAGCTGGGAATTTATAGAAATTTGCACGTGAATGTGCCTGCCCTGTATGCTAGATGTCTTGAGAGCTTGCCTGCTTTTCTTTAAATCAGAAATGAAACAAGATTGAATTCGATATATCCATGGTAAGAGAACATCTCTTGGAGTGTAGGTCTAAAATGACTACTTTGGCGTTGGCAGTTCAAATTAACCGGTTGGTCGCCTAAACCAACGCGATGGTCGTCTAAACTAACGAACTGGTATTCTAAACTAACGCATTAGTCTTCTAAACTAACGCGTTGGTCGTCTATACTCTAAACTAACGCGTTGGTCCTCTGAAGTCTAAACTAATTCTTTGGTCGTCTAAACTCTATACTAACGCGTGGGTCGTCTAAACTAATGCTTCAGTCGTCTAAGCTTACGCGTTGATCTTCTAAACTCTGAACTAAGGCGTTGGCCGTCTAAACTCAAAACTAACGAGTTTATCGTCTAAACTGATGCTTTCGTCACCTAAACTAACCCGTTGGTCATCTAAGCTAACGCTTCGTTCATCTTAACTGTAGAGTGTACACTAACGGGTTGGTCGTCTAAACCCTAAACTAGCGAGTTGATCGTCTAAACTCTGAACTTGCGTGCTGGTAGTCTAAACTAACGCATTAGTCATCTAATGTATCGTGTTGGTCGTCTAAACTCTAAACTAACGCGTTGATCGTCTGAAGTCTAAACTAATGCGTCAGTCGTATAAACTCTAAATTAACGCATTGGTCTTCTGAACTAACTCTTTGGTCTTTTGAACTAACGCATTGGTCTTTTAAACTGACACATTGGTCTTCTTCACACTAAACTAACGCGCTAGTCGTCTAAACTCTAAACTAACTCATTGGTCGTCTAAACTAATGCTTTAGTCATCTAAACTAACGCATGAGTCTTCTCAACTCTAAACTAACGTGCTGGTCGTGTGAACTCTAAACTAATACTTTCGTCGTCTAAACTCTGAACTAACGCATTGGTCTTCTAAACTAACGCATTGATCTTCTAAACTAACGCATTGGTCTTTAACTGACGTATTGGTCTTCTAAACTATGAACAAACGCGTTGGTCGTCTAAACTATAAACTAACTCATTGATCTTTTAAACTAACACATTGATCTTGTAAACTCTAAACTAACGCGTTGGTCGTCTAAACTCTAAACTAACTCGTTGGTCATCTAAACTCTGAAATTAACGCTTTGATCGTCTAAACTTTAAAATAACGCGTTTGTCGTCTGAACGCTAAACTAACGCATTGGTCTTTCAAACTGACACATTGGACTTCTAAACTCTAAACTAACGCGTTGCTCATCTAAACTCTAAATTAACTCGTTGGTCGTCTAAAGTCTAAAATCAACTTGTTGGTCGTCTAAACTATAAACTGATGCATTGATCTTCCAGATTCTAAACTAACGCGTTGGTCGTCTAAACTCTAAACTAACTCATTGGTCGTCTAAACTCTGAAATTAACCCGTTGGTCTAAACTAATGCATTAGTCATCTAAAGTAACGTGTTCGTCGTCTAAACTCTAAACTAACGCATTGGTCTTCTCAAAACTAAACTAAAGTGCTAGTCGTCTAAACCCTAAACTAAAGTGCCAGTCGTCTAAACTCTAAACTAACGCATTAATCTTATAAACTCTAAACAAACGCGTTGGTCGTCTAAACTCTAAAGTAGCTCGTTAGTCGTCTAAACTAAGGCATTGGTCTTCTCAACTCTGAACTAACGCACTGGTCTTGTAAACTCTAAACTAACGCGTTGGTCGTCTAAACTCTAAACTAACGCATTGGTCTTTTAAACTAATACGTTGGACTTTTAAACTCTAAACTAACGCGTTGGTCGTCTAAACTTTGAAATTAACTCGTTGGTCGTCTAAACTCTAAAATTAACTCGTTGGTCGTCTAAACTATAAACTAGCGCATTGATCTTCCAAATTCTAAACTAACGGGTTGGCCGTCTAAACTCTCAAATACGTCGTTGGTCGTCTAAACTATGAAATTAACGCTTTGGTCGTCTAAACTTTAAACTAACGCGTTGGTCTTCTAAACTCTAATAAACGAACGCATTGGTCGTCTAAACTATAAACTAAAGCATTGGTCTTAAAACTAACACATTGATCTTCTAAACTCTAAACTAACGCGTTGGTCGTCTAAACTCTAAACTATCTCGTTCGTCGTCTAAACTCTGAAATTAACTCGTTGGACGTCTAAACTTTGAACTAACGCATTGATCTTCCAAATTCTAAACTTACGCGTTGGCCGTCTAAACTCTAAAATAAGTCGTTGGTCGTCTAAACTATGAAATTAACGCTTTGGACGTCTAAACTTTAAACTAACGCGTTGGTCTTTTAAACTAACACATTGATCTTCTAAACTCTAAACAAACGCGTTGGTCGTCTAAACTCTAAACCAACTCGTTAGTCGTCTAAACTCTAAAATTCACTTGTTGGTCGTCTAAACTATAAACTAACGCATTGATCTTTTAAATTCTAAACTAACGAGTTGGCTGTCTAAACTATAAAATAACTCGTTGGTCGTCTAAACTCTGAAATTAACGTTTTGGTCGTCTGAACTTTAAACTAACGCGTTGCTTGTCTAAACTAACTTCTTTGTAATCTTTTGAATTTCTCTGAATTCCTTGAATGATCTGAATTCCTTTAATTCTCCGAATCCCTGAATTATCTGAATTCCTCTAAATCATTAGAATTACTTTAATTATCTGAATTCCTTGAATTCTTCAAAGAGTTGACGTTTTTAATTCCTCTGAATTCCTTGCATTATTTTAAGGCTTTGAAATTGGTTAAATTCCTTAAATTCACTGATTGTCTTTAAATCCCTGAATTATTCGAATTCTTTGAATTATCTGAATACCTTGAAGTCTTCTAAAATCCTTGAATTGCTATGAATTTCTTAATTTCTCGGAATTCCCTATATTATCTGAATTCCTTGAATTCCTGTAAATTCCTGGAATACCTTGCATTAGTTTAGAGTTCTTGGAATTCCTTGATTTCGCGGGATTCTTTAGAATTCTTCTGAATTATCAGTATTCCTTAAACTTTTATAAACTCCTTGAATTTTTATAAACTCCTTGAATTTCCCTGAATGTCTTGAATTCAGGTATCATGTGGAATTTCCCAAAATTGTTTGAATTCCTGGAATTATCTGAATTCGTTGAATTCTTTTAAATTCTTTGAACTCCTTGGTTAGTTTAGTTAGTTTAGACGACCAATTCAAACAGCATACATGTAATTTGAAATAACCAACTGAAAAATCAGAGTGGTTAGTTTAGACGGCCAAATCAGAAAGTAGAGTGGTTAGTTTGGATGACCATGTCAAACAGCATAGATGTCAGTGGAAATAACCAACTCAAATAGCAGAGTGGTTAGTTTAGACGATCATGTCAAGCAGCATAGATGTCAGTTGAAATAACCAACTCAAAAATCAGAGTTGTTAGTTTAGACGATCATGTCAAGCAGCATAGATGTCAGTTGAAATAAACAACTCAAAAATCAGAGTGGTTAGTTTAGACGATCATGTCAAGCAGCATAGATGTCAGTTGAAATAACCAACTCAAAAATCAGAGTGGTTAGTTTAGACGACCAAATCAGAAAGCAGAGTGGTTAGTTTAGATGATCAATTCAAAAAGCAAGGTTGTCAGTTGAAATAACCAACTCAAAAAGCAGAGTAGTCAGTTTAGATGACCAACGCCAGAATGATCAGGTTAGAGAGGTTCTTTCATCATGGAGGTATCGAATAATTAATCATAGAGGATCACTGGATAGTGTCGTGTTTCTTGGAAGACTTTCCTGATCTTCTAAAATAGGCCGATCTCCATTCCTGATTTAAAGATGTCGTAACCAGTAGAAATTAGTGAATGTTGTAAACTGGCTCGTTGGCGGATCGTATGTCTTTAAGAGTCGAACTGAATGCATCGATTAATTAAGTTTGTGTGTATCAGTTGCAACTGTGCTGCCGGTTACGAGGGACTTCGGTGTGAAAGCAACGTCGACGACTGTGCGAACAACAAGTGTGCCAATAACGCAACTTGCGTCGACCTCGTCCAGGCCTACAGGTGCGACTGCGCCACTGGATATATGGGTGAATATTGCGAGACAAAAATACCCTTCTGTACAAAAGGACACGATCCCTGCGAGAACGGAGGACGCTGTCTCGATCACGGGTCCAACTACAGCTGCGAGTGCCCAGTCGGCTTCACTGGCCTTAACTGTACCAGCAACTTGGATGACTGCAGCAATCATTTGTGTCAGGTACAAAAAGTTTACACCTTTTCGGATTTACCTAAGATTTTCTTAACATTCTCTTGCCATCTTCACGTCTGATCTAGCCCAGCTGAAAATTCTTGTACAGGATTCTCGGAGGATCCTGGTTATGTTGCTGGACAGGATCCTGCAAACGAACCTGCACCAACCAAAGTTCCTGTACATGAACTCGCGTTTCAATTCACTCTGCGGAGGAACCTGTACAGGATCATTCAAAGGTTAGCTTGGAAACAGGTTCCTTTGCAATATCATGTACAGTTTCCTTCGCCAAATTCCTGTACAGGAACTGTCAATGTTATCTGCACAGGTTCGTGTGCAGGTTCGCGTCCAGCAACATGTCCAGGATCCTCCGAGGTTCCTGCACATGATTTTTCAGCTGGGTCCAAACTTCCCCTCCAGAGGTGCGTGAGGGGAAGTTTGGTAGTAGGGGTAGAACAAACAGGTAGAGGATGATCAGGTGGCCACTGTCCGTCATAGAATAGGCTGAACTAAAATTTCAAACAATTTTCTCTATTTTCAGAACGGTGCTACATGCATCGATGGCATAAATAGCTACGAGTGTAAGTGCGCGCCGGATTATACGGGGAGGTACTGCGAGGTTGCGCCATCAACTGCCATGCTGTATCCTCAGACCAGTCCGTGTGCCCATCACGACTGTCAGCATGGCGCTTGTTTCCAACCCTCTTCCTCTGCAGCGGATTATCTCTGCCAGTGCCACCCCGGCTATACCGGTAAGTCATCTGCCAATCAAACCTTCCATCTTGAAAAAAATGCAACCCACCAGCTCATCAGGTGTCATTATACATCATGTGTCATTATATATTCTAGGTAAACGGTGTGAGTACCTGACAAGTCTGAGCTTTGTGGATAACAGCTCGCTGGTCGAGCTTGAGCCGCTTCGAACCCGACCCGAAGCAAACGTGACCATCATCTTCACTACCACCCAAGAAAACGGGGTTCTCCTCTACGATGGACAGAATGGAGAACACATAGCAGTTGAGCTGTTCAACGGAAGGGTGCGAGTGTCCTATGATGTGGGAAATTACCCTACGTCGACCATGTACAGTTACGAAATGGTGTCTGATGGAAAGCCGCACATGGCCGAGCTCATTGCGATAAAGAAGAATTTCACGATGAGGGTAGATAAAGGTCCGGCGAGAAGCATTATCAACGAAGGCCCCAAGGAATATCTGAAGCTCACCACGCCAATGTACATTGGAGGTCTCGTCTCCGAAGTGGCGAGTGTGGCCTTTACAGAATTCCATTTAAGGAACATCACCAGCTTCCAAGGTTAATATCTTATTTTTATTGTTTCATGTGAGATCATTTTTTTAATACACTGTAATATCATAAAATGGAGAGAAGATTTTTTTTAATTGGCATTAGGGTCTAGAGGTTTTTGTTTTTCATTTTTTTTAGGCTTAGACCTACCTTAGACGGTTCAGGATTCAATTCATCTAAAATCCATTATACTGTATATTTGCAATTAACTTTTTACTTTTGTAGATTTTATAAATTAATAATATATAACACATTTCGGCCGCAGATAGGGGGTTTTCTATGTTGAGAATTCAACTATTTTTGTAGTAAATTAAAAAATATGCTTGAAAATAAATTATTTTGGTTGAAAATTCAACAGTTTTGTTAAAAGGTTTTTTTTTAGAAAATTCAACTATTGGGTTAAAAATTAATTTTTTTGATCAAAATTCATATTTTCGTGTTTTAACTTCAACAATTTTATTAAAAGCTGGCCCTTTTTGGTTGAAAATTCAACTATTTTGTTAAAAAAGCGTCTTTTTGGATTAAAAATTCAACTATTTTCGTTGAATTCAACTATTTTTTAATTAAAATTAACATCTTTTTTGTATGAAATATCAACTACATATTATATTTTTTGTTGAGAATTCATCTTTTTGGTTGAAATTAAACTGAGTAGTCAAAAGTGGAACGACTTTGTTCGAAATTCATTTTTTTCGTTGAAGATTGATAATTTTAGTTGAAATTTTTTTTTTATATTTAACTATAACTATATTTTTGAAAACGATTTTTTAAAATAAAAATTTAACTATTCCTTGTTTGGTTGAAAATTTATTTTCTACAGTTGAAAATTCAAACATTTGTTTGAAAATTCCTGTATTTTGTTGAAAATTAATATTTTTTGGTTGAAAGTTAATCTTGTTGGTGGAAAATTGATCTTCTTGGTTAAAAATTCATTTCTTTGGTTGAAAATTTAACTATTAGACTTAAAATTCTCTTAAAAATTCAAATATTTGTTTGAAAATGCATGTATTTTGTTAAAAATTAATCTTTATTGGTAAAAAATTATCTTTTTGATTGCAAATTCATTTTATTATTAAAAATTTATTTTATTAACTGAAAATTTAACTATTCCATTTTTTCTTAAAGTTGATCTTTTTTGTTAGAAAATTATTATTCCCGCTTGAAAATTCAGCTGTTTTGATAAAATTTTTATTTTATTTGGTTAAAAATGTTTTTTTTTAATTAAAATTTTAACTATTTATTATGTTTTAAGTTAAGTGTATCTGTTTTAGGTGAAAATTCAACTATTTTGATGAAAATTCTTCTTTTTTGTTGGAAAAGTAGTCTCATTAGTTAAAAATTAATCTTTTTGGATTAAAATTAATTTTTTTGTTGAAAATTGTTCTTTTTTATGTTGAAAATTGTTCTTTTTTATGTTGAAAATTTATTTTTATGACTTAAAATTTGAATATTATATTTTAGATTCAAAACGTATCTTCTTCAGTTCAAATTTCAACAATTCGGTTAAGAATAAACTTTTTGGTTGAAACTTCAATAGATTTGTTAAAAAATCACCTTTTTTAGAAAATTCAGCTATTGGGATTAAATTGAACTATTTCGTTGAAAATTAATTTTTTTTGCTGAAAATTCAATAATTTTATCAAAAGCTGACCCCGTTTTGTTTAAAATTCAACTATTTTGTTAAAAATTCATCTTTTTGGATTTAAAATTAAACTATTTGGATGAAAATTAACCTTTTTGTTGAAAATTCGATTTTTTGGTGGAATTCAACTATTTTTGGATTAAAATTAAAATCTTGTTTCATTGCAATGTATCAACAATTACATTTTTTTGTTTAAAATTAATCTTTTTTGGTTGGAAATTAAAGTACTTATTTGCAAGTCGAACTTCCTTGATCGAAATTCATTTTTTTTTGTGATGATTTATCAGTTTAGTTGAAAACCCTTTTTTTGTTCAAATTTTAACTATTTTGTTGAAAATTAGTTTTTTTGGTTAAAAATAAATTTTTCTAACGAAAAATTTAACTATTCCTTGTTTGGTGGAAAATTTAGTTTCTTCAGTTGAAAATTAATCTTATTGGTTGAAAATTTATCTTCCTGGTTGAAAATTCATTTCTTTGGTTGAAAATTTAACTATTTGGTTACAAATTCTTTAAAAAATTTAAATATTCGTTTAAAAATTTATTTTTTGGTTCGAAAGTTAATTTTGTGATTGAAGATTCATCTGTTCGGATGAAATTTTTATTTTATCTGGTTGAAAATGAATTTTGTATCTAAAATTTAACTATTCTGTTTCAAGTTGAAAATGTATGTTTATAAAAATTAAATTATTTGGTTGAAAATTTACACATTTTGTGGATAGTTTTTTTTTTTGTTTGAAAATTTAATTATTATGTTTTTGGTTAAAAATTTATCTTCTGCAGTTAAAAATCCAACAATTTCGTTAAAAATTAATTTTTTGGTTAAAGATTCATCACCTCAGTTAAAAATTAATTTCTTTTGTAGAAAATTCAATTATTTGGTTCTTAAATTAAACATTTCGGCAAAAATATTTTTTCATTATTGACTGAAAAATCTTTTTCGGTTGAAAATTTCACTCTTCTTTTAAACAATGCTCTTTTTGGTTTGAAAATTAGTCTGTTTTGCTTAGCATTTAATTAATTTGTTAAAAATTTGTATTTTTTTGTTTAATTCGACTGTTGTTGATTGAAAAAAATATTTTTTTTTATGGAAATAACTGTTATATTTTTCGTTAAGAATTCTTTTTTTTTTAACGAATATTCATTAGTTTGGTTGAAAATTCAACTATTTTGTTGAGAATTTCTTTTTTTCTTTGCTAAATTTATTTTTTCATTTCAAATTTAATTCTTCCATTTTTGATTAAAAGTTTATCATTTTGACTTTAATTAACATTATTGATTACGTAGGTGCAAGGTCGTTTTTAAACCTAAAAAAAATTTAGTACCTTCACGGAAAATGACAAATGGTTAGGGAGAAGTCAGGGAAAATGAGGGAATTTCGAACCTGGAATTTTGTAGCAAACCTGAAATATTGGCCACCGTATTTTCATACACTCCAGGTCCCATAGAAGCCGGTCCGATTTTGTAATTCCTAGAACTGCTGGCCTCGGAAGGGCCGCAGTGCGCGAGTACTCAGGCGAGTATATTGCGCAATATTATGCACTCTAAAGTACTAAGTCAAACTTGTGTGCCGCAACAGGTTGCATCTCGGAGATGTGGATCAACCACAAGTTGGTCGACTTCAGCAACGCAGCGAAGATGCACGGCGTTGCACCCGGATGTGCTGCAGGCGAGGAAGAAGCCGATGAGGCAAGCAAGGACATCATTGAAGTCGAAGCGATAAATAGCGACATCAAAGAAGACTCTGTGCCGCAGGAGCATGTTCTACACGAAGATTCTGGTAAGTCAACTCTAAATTGAACTTTGTTTATCCAAGAATCCGCACATATTTGACACTATCGAGTTTAGTTACAAATTTAGGGGCGCCTCTGGCAACCTTCGACTTTTGAAACTTTCTGAACCAGAAGAAACATTTCAGAATGTGATCTAGAATGTGGGCAGTTCGCATTTGATCGCTACTTTACCCCCTCTATTCAAATTCCCCTCATTAAGCTCAGGGGTCGCCAGACGCTGTCGCCGGCCCTTGCTAGCTGAGGGATCGCCAGACGCTGTCGCCGATCCTAGCTAACTGAGGGATCGCCAGAAGCTGTCGCCAAACCTTGCTAGCTGAGGGATCGCCAGACGCTGTCGCCGACCCTTGCTAGCAGGCGGGGCTCTTTGTACTAATGAGGAGTACAATAAGAATCATAGACATTTTTTAATTTTGCAATTGGTAATTTAGGAATATTTTATTCGTCATCATTTGAGTTTGAGCCCTGAAAGTTGCAAGATTCGGAATTTTTGGATCAGGGTGTCCATTGATTCTTCGGAACAAAATTCAAGGTCTTTCCCAGGTTTTCCAGATCAAGAAGTCAAGTTTTTTCAGGTCTCCTTTTTTACATTGAATAATGAAATAACCGTTTTTGATACATGTAAAAAATGAGCTATTTTTATTTTTTATTGGTCAACAATTTCTAAATAAAGCAGAACCATGAATAAACAAATTCTTAATTTTTTTGGAATATAAGTTGTCTTTATGAAATCTTTGGGGATGTTTTTAAATCTTTGTAAAGTCTTTGAAATCCTTGAAATCTTTTAAATCTTTGTGAAATCTTTGAAATATTTTGAAATCTTTGGGAATTCATAGGAATCTTTTGAAGTATTTAAAATCTTTGTGAAATCTTCAAATTTCTGTGAAACCTTTCAGAAATTTTTTGGAATATTTTGTAGAATCTTTGAAATCCTTGAAATCTTTGGCTAATTTTTCAAAATCTTTATGAAATCCTTGAAATATATGTGAAATATTTTTTGAATCTTTGTTTATGAAATCCTTTGTGTTCGTTTGAAATCTTTTGTGATCTTTTCAAATTTGTTGAAAACTTTTGAAACCATTTAAAATCTTTGAAATATTTTGCAATCTTTGATATCTGGTGTTTTCTTTTTGAAATTCTTGAAATATTTTGAAATTCTTAGGAGCTTTTTGAAATATTTGGTCAATCTTTCTGAATTTTTTTAATCTAATAAAATCACGGGAATATTTGAAATGTTTGTAAAATATTTTGAAATCTTCTAACAAAATTTGAAATCATTTAAAATTTTTGAAATGTTTTGACATCTTTCAAACCGGTTGTACCTTAAAAAAACGTTTTTGAAATATTTGAAATTCTTAAAATATTTGGAAATCCTCATGAATTCTTTGAAATATTTGTGGAATATTTTTTTTTTCTAAATCACTGGAATATTTGAAATCTTTGTGAAATCTTTTTAAATCTTCTGAAAAATGTAGCTTTTTAAATCCTAATGAATTATTTGAAGTATTTGTGAAATCTTTTTTACTCTTATGAAATCATTGAAATATTTAAAGTCTTTGTAAAAATTTTTTAAATCTTTAGCTAATTTTTCAAAATCTTTATCAAATCTTTGAAATATTTGTGAAATCTTTTTTGAATCTTTGTTCATGAAATTCTTTATTTTAATTTGAAATCTTTTTTGCGTACTGTACCCGTGTTGAAATCTTTGAAATTCTTGAAATCTTTTGAAATCCTGATGAATTCTTTGAAATATTTGTGAAATCTTTCTGAAATTTTTTGTATTCGTTTAAAATCACGGGAATATTTGAAATGTTTTGACATATTTGAAACCTTTTGTACCTTAAAAAAACGTTTTTAAAATATTTGAAATTCTTAAAATATTTTGAAATCCTTACAAATTCTTTGAAATATTTGTAGAATCTTTCTGAAATCTTTTGTCTTAGTTTGAAATCATTGAAGAATTTAGAATCTTTGTGAAATATTTTGAAATCTTCTAACAAAATTTGAAATCATTAAAAATTATTGAAATGTTTTGACATCTTTCAAACCGGTTGTACCTTAAAAAAACGTTTTTGAAATATTTGAAATTCTTAAAATAT
>JAABKJ010003706.1:0-25528 GCA_011634705.1 Andricus grossulariae | reverse complement strand
AATTTGTTTTTTATTCAATAATTATGAATTGAAATCGAAACGCGCCACATTACCAAACAAGGTAGGACAACTTGGCGCATATGCACTTTCTGGAAAAGACATTAATTAACTGTTTTAATAAACTTTAATTAAGTTATCTCCATGCGTAAAGCATTGGTAAGATATTTACCTGAAAAAATATGTTTTGTTTCAATATTTTACTTCAAAACTTTTATTATTTCTGCTATTATGTAAATGTTCTAGAAGTAAAGTCAAGTTAAAAATTACCTAATCTTTAACTTGATTAGTACAACTGTCAGAACCGGGCTCATTGATAATAGCAACAAATTTTAGAAGAAAAATGTAAGCTTTAACAATAAGATATAGTTGAGATCTTTAAAATGTTGTTTATTATTATATTCGTCACATCTTTATAAAAATTATTTTATTTATAAATAATACGCACAATAATTAACAGTAATTTTTTTAATCGTACGATTTGCTAAATAACATTCAATAAAAGCGTGACGATTATATTTGTAAAGATCCTTTGAATTGACAGAATGAGCTTTTTTCATATAAAATTGGACGAAAATGATGACTTTTTCCTGAAGCAGAAGAAATAGCAAAAATATGCAAACAACTACAATTATATACACAGTAATGGCTTCACTTCTTATTATAGAACATGCTTAGGTTAAGATTCAGACACAAGTTGCTGGAAATTTTTTCAGGTGCGGGAATATGAAATATACAATCTGACTTGGGATTCAAAGATTATTTTTGGAAACCTATATTCGCAACCAGATATCAAAATGATAGCTGTTCAAATATAAGATGAAAAGCTTATTTGTTTATAAGCCTTAATTACTGGACATCGAATGCAAAACTTTTTGCCTATAAAATCTGAAAATGTCGAGATACACAAAGATTCAGTAGCAATAATAATACCAGACCGTATAAAGGAATTATGTCGAAATGAGAAACAATGTGTTCTAGTATTACGTTTTTTCTTTAAGGAATTAAAGATTGGTTGAGTGACCAATGCTAATTATATTTTAAATAATTGAAAAATTACCTGTTTCTTGTAAATATTTACAACTGGAAGTTTTGATCTTTATTGCATGTGATTAAATTGTGAATTTACATTCCTGTGTTGAGAACTATAAACAGTTCTGAAACTGAAAAACATGATTTATCAATCATTCTTATATAACCGCCGTAACAAGCTTTGAACATTTATTATGAGAAAGAGGCTCATAATATACAGAAAAGAACTAGGGTTTCAATTTTGTTTTCAGGATATTTTCTTACGAAGTTATTTTGAAAATTTAATCATTATCACTGTCTTGCTCAATATGAAAACTGAATAAGAATTAAATCACTGTCAATATTCGTATTGCTCAATATAAACTAATTATGGTTCAATTTTGTTTCAGCCCATTTTGACGCCGTTTCTTTGATCAAAATAAAACGTTTTTTCTTCTGTGCTATTAAAAAATTAAACGAACTAACTTGTTCGCAAGTTCTATCATAATTATATGAAGTCTTTCCTTTAAAATAATCAGTCCCACATTTGAAAACTCTTCCATTGGCTAGATCAACTCTTAAGACCCAATACATGTTATGGCGAAGCTTTAAAGAAATTAAAAGCCTTTTTTTTGCAGACAAATTGTGAACTCTTTGTAAGATTTAATTCTAGTCAATGGCGATGATATCCCTTTCAATTAAAGTATTTGCCTTTGAAAGCTACGACCTTCTTCCAGCGATCCTGACATATCGTTTTCCTCTTAGAGGATACTTCAATTTGGGAAACAGTCAAAAGTCAGTGAACTACGTGAGGACTGTATGAGCAGCTGCAGAAGTTTTGTGAGGTCGTGTTTTGCAGGAAATTGCTGAAAAAGCTCCGATGAATGGGCTGAAGCGTTGTCGTGTCGAAGGACTCAATCGCCACTTTTCCATGGCTTATCTCCAAATCTTGAATATAAATTTCCGAAACAATGATTTTTGGAATTCCGAAGTCCTCCTTCATCTTTCTCGATATTGAAAGAAGATTTCCATTAATTCACACTATCACTCATTCCAAATTTTGAGGTGTTTCGATTGTTGCGAAACTGTCAGAACTAGGGTCACTTTCCACTGGAATACTATCGCTTTTCAATAGCCTAAACCACGTTTTACTTTAAGTATCAATCATAAACTCATCACCATACAATTGCCTATCCATAATGATGGTTTCCGAACATAAACTATACATAATGTTTTCACCTGCGGTGTAACTAAAAGTATTTCTGTGACTAATAACAGAAGCCAAATCACAGAGATATTGGAAAGGCCCTTACCATGTATTTGAATTATTTTTGTAACTATTCACGGGGGTGCCTTCACACCCCCATGAGAAGTTGGAAAAATAAAAGTTGGTTTCAAATAACATTGATTCTGTTACCAGTCGCCCCCTGTCCCCCAAGAGACGTTGGAAGGGCTTAGGGGTTTGAAATAGATTATTTCTGTGAATTATAATTCTTCTAGAAAATTTCCTCTTCCAAGTGAGCATCATAATTCTTTTCGAAAATTCCCCACTCCAAGTCAAAAGTGTAATTCTTTTGGAATGTTTCTAGAAATAATTATATTTCATCATACTTCTTGTTGAAATCTTGGTGTAACCGGTTAAAATAATGCATACATTTTTAGTTAAAAATAGTTCAATAAAGCCATAAAATTTTTTTAACTTAGTTGGCTTTCATGCAAATTATGAGTATTTGTTCGCTCTTGACGTAGGTGAAGAAGTTATAATAAATTTTCAAGAATATTGCAATTTATAATTATTATCAGTATAATATACTGCATTATTTACTGGAGCAGTCTGACAAAACTATTTTTCAAACCTTCAATACACTTAACTAAAACTCGGTTCATATTATATTTCTGTTTATTCTCCTTCACGCGTCTTGAACGTAAAAAAAGACAAAGAATTTCATATTTCACTTACTGTATAGATTTTTAGTTAAACCAAAATAAAATTTTGTTTGAGATCATCGAAATAGGGTTACTTTCATGGTCTCATTCATGAGTGTGTAATGTAATCGTCCAAATTTTCGTAATCTCAATTAATTTTTTTAGTAGACCAAACTTCAAACAGTTTGATGAGTTTTAAAATGATGAAATTTTTGATTTCAAGAGATGCATAAGTTTTAATAATGATTTTTAGTAGATTGCAACAAGTTTTACAATTTACCCTTATGATATTATCCAATTGGACTCAAGTTTAAATTTTTCTAGATAAGAAATAAACAAGAAGATTAGCTATATTAGGGTATTTTAAAAACCAAGTGACATGATTTTTAATATCTTCTTCAAGCTGACTAGAAATTTGTGTAGAGTTGACTTAAAATCGGACTTTAATCGAACGGAATCAAATTCTATGGCTTAATATCTCTGTTCAGTAAAATTTGAGAAAATCTTTTAATTTTGTATCAACCTTATATTGAAAAGCTTACCTACTTCTTATATTCCGCTACATTTTGTATGCGTGATTTTATTTTTTCAATAAAACCGTTTGTATAACCAAATTTTCGAGCGCGAAGTATTTAATAACAAATCGAAAAGCAATTTTGTTTCCAATTTAAGACTGTAGTTTAGCAGAGGTTTAAATCACAGTTCTTGATTTAAATTGCAATATTTATGATCCTTTGAAAAATGCAGTCGAAATGGACACCAGCACGCTCCAGGCGAATATGTCTTCCCAGGACATCCCTTTCGAAGGGACAAATCCTGCCTGGATATCACTTCCCATCTCTTCCCACGAAATAAAATTAATGTGTATATTTTAAAGATAAACTGGGATATCTCTTCCCAAAGGGCAAGGCTTTCCCGGACATCCCTTCCCGCAACGATTTGCCTAAGGAATGTCCTGGGATGACTTTTCCTAGGAAAAGGTTTGGTTAGGGGTGTGACCTTCATTATTTCTGTGGCCAGTCAAGGAGGTGTCTTCACGCCTCCCGTAAGACGTTAGAAAGGGGAAGGAGTTTGACCAAAATTGTTTCTGTTAACAGTCACGGGCAGGGGTGCCTTTCCGCCATCACGAGGCACTGGAAAAGGGTAGAGTTTAACTGACGTTATTTTCGTGATCAGCCATTGGGGTGCCCCCCCTCCCCAAGAGTTTATAAAGGGGTAGGAGTTCAACCAACATTATTCCCGTGCCCAGTCAGACGGGTGCCATTTCGCCCCCACAAGACGCTGTTCTAAAGGAAAAGTGTTGAAATCAAAAGTTTATATTTCGATTTGATCTACCAGTTTTGTCTAAAAATTTTTTGAAAATTTGCGCCAATATTCACAATGATTTTCTTAATCGACGCATCAAAAAACACGAATATAGAGAGTTGTAAAAAAAATCGGATGTGAACGCTATTCGGAAGTATAGTCGAGTCCAATAGAATTTCTCGCACCTTTTGAAAATTGTTAAAAATAATTTCAAAAGTTAAAAATTGAAAAAATGGTGGCGATTTTTCTTAAATATTTAAAATACATTTACTCAAAAATCCCATGATTTTTGTTTCTCTTGATTTTTTCCAGATTCTGAAATGTAAACAAAATATTCCATGATAGTATGCCCAGTGCCCGACCACTGGAGAGAAGAGAGAATTTCGTTTTATCTGAAAAATGAAAATTGACTTTTTTGCAAGAACGACACAAGATGGGAAGAAAATTGGAAGGACGAAATTAATTTCGGAAAAAAGTTCTATAAATGTATTTTGGTGGACGAATAATAAGGTAAGTTAGAAAAATGAAGATTATTGATTATTTCTAAAATACCCACTTCAATGAAAAAGTTCGATGTGAAAGTTGTAGAAACGGTTGAATTATGTCCTTTTTTATCAATCCTACTTTTTTTTTAACAAAATCTATTTTCTGTCCACGGCTCAGGCACAGGGCAGACTATCGTGGAATATACTCCTTACATTTGGTGGGGGTTTTAAGTAAATTGACATTGCATATTTTTAGGAAAAAGCCGCTGCTATTTTCTCAATTATGAACCATTGCTTCCTCGTAGTGGGAGATTTGTAATGACCCAAATTTTCAAATCTACTTTTTTGACATATTTCGATATAATTCGACCTCAGAAGTTTGAAAATACAATTTTTGTAAAATTTCCGTATGAGTATTTGTTCGCATCTTCGAGAAGCATCGATCGACCTACTGTTCAAGATTTTGTGACTCACCAGTACCGATTTATGAAGTTTCGAAAAATGGGTTATTCTTTTTATATAGTGGAATTTTTTTCACATTCGAAATACGAAAATACCATATGTAGTGTATTTGTTAGCGTCCTTCAGACGCATCGATTGACCTATTGTTGAACTTACCTTGACTCACCAGTGGCAACTTATGAAGATTCGAAAAAATTTGTGTATTCTCCCAAACGAAAATGCTTCAACTTGAGTTCGACTTGGTGATATCTTGAGTTTGTCTCCAAGCCATTGATGTGTGGCTGCGTCTCTAAATGGAAACGAGACATAAGATAATGTTTTACTTTTATGGTCTTAGCATGGTGGTTTCAAGACGGCATAAACTTCTCTCAAGACGAACCTTTTTGGGCTCAAAAATAAGACTGTTAACAGATACGAAGGATTAATATTGATGAATGAAAAATTTGTAATTATTCAATTATTTATTTTTAATTTAAAAAATCAGAATCTTTGGGTCTGAACGAATATAACCCTGAGAAATTCTCTTCCAAAAAATTTAAATTATCATTTTCTTTAAGGAACTCCGAAGCCGTTAAGAATACGTAAAAACAAACAGTATTTTCAGTATCGTCGTCAGACAGGTATAATACTAATAAAAATCCGTGAATGAATTCATTCAATACATATATTGTGTAAGAATATACAAAATTGCTTAATAATTACCAAAGATTAGCTTTTATGACAGTCAATATGACCCTTTTTGTCAAGGCAGATATGTAGTCTATATAGTATATAAGTTTGGCTCCGTCTCAAAAATGAGACATGCTGAAGTCGAAAATTTGGACTTCATCATATCTTGATTGGGGGCAATTCAAGTCGAAACCAAGTCAAAGAATTTTTACTTGGGCTGTTCATATAAGAAAAACTTTGTTCATATCAGGAATACGACAGCACTGTATCTGACATGTTTGTTTGTATCTTCAAGACACGTCGAATGACCTATTGACGAAACTTCTATGACTTCTTATGATCTAGCAATACCGATACATAAATTAAAAAAATATATTGTTTATCTTGTTGATACAAGGAAAACTTTTTTAATATTAGAAATACAATAGTGATGTATATTATATATTTGTTCGCGTCTTCGAGACGTATATATTTCCCGAATTAAGAACCTTTCAAGACCTACCATAACCTACTAATATCGCTTTTAAATTGGTTAATAAGATTATTTTCCCTATTTATAAGAGAATTTTTTTTATTGGAAACCTAACAGTACTGTTATAATATAATATAATATATTATAATATAACTGTACTCATCTTCGAGACGGGTGGATTGATCTATTGTCGAACTTTCGATGAACATTCTTGATGAATCAATAGCTATTCAGAAAGCTTGAAAAAAAGTTAAATTGTTTCCATGAGTTTTTAATTTAGAATATAACACTACCATAAGTTAAAAAGTTGTTCATTCCAACAGAACACATCAATTGGCATTTTGGTGGGCTCATATTCCCTAAAAATAAGATGTTCGGTAAGACAAAAATATAAGCTAAAAAAATGTAGAAAGTACCTATTATTACATTTTCATCCTAATGAGAAGCTATTAGTTTCATGCAGGATTTGAATTCGTCTGTTTTCATCAAATATCTACGCTTTCAGACCCCCTATGTCAGAAAAAATGATTTTTACAAAGGTGTGTGCCTGTATTTCTGTATGTATACTGTAGGCATGATAACATGATCACATTTTCGAGACCTAAATGTAAAGGACAAGTTCGTTAGGCAGCTATTTTAAATAGAAATTCAAAAAATGATAGAATTTGAAGAAATGTTAAGGTAATTTTTTGAAGATTCAAAATTTTTATGTACAACTAATTTACCCCTATGACTTTCTTCGATAAAAAGAAAAATTCTAGAGCTATGGCATTTGCCAAATTAAACAGAAAACAAAGGAAAATGGAAATTTTAAGTCAAGCAATGCACGTTACGATAAAAGTCAAGGAAAGAAAAACTGTCTTTTTGAAAGAACTATAAGATTATCATCACAACTTTCTGAATTTTCTTGATAAATCAAAAATAAAAATTTTGATCGCACACAAAATAACAAAAAATCAAAAATTCTATTTTGCGATTCAACTATGCAACGTGCGGAAAAAGATGAAAAGAAAAAAAACTGTGCATCAAAAAGAGATATGCAAATTTTTTATTATTCACTTTTAGTTAGGATGCGTAGTTTTTGTTTTATTCGTAAAAAAAACCATATTAAAAATAAGAAAATTAAATTTTTGGACAAACGACACAAGTAATAAAAAACACAAATAGACAAGCGTTGTTTACGCAAAAAAGAGATACAAATTTGTTATCAATAAGTTTTTAATAGGACGCGTAGTTTTTGTTTTAATCTTAAAAAATAACATTAAAAATAAAAAAATGCAATGTGTGGACAAACGTCACAAGCTAAAAAAAATGAGAGGACAAAAGTTAAACATCGAAAAAGGACTACAAATTTATTATCAATTATTTTTTTATAGAATGCGTAGTTTTTGTGTTAATCGTAAAAAATAACATCAACAATAAAAAAATTAAATTTTTGGAAAAACAACGCAAGGTATGGAAGAAATTGATAAACAGAAGTTGTTCACCCAAAAAAGATCTACAATTTCCAGGAATCATTTTTTGATAGAATACGTATTTTTCGTTGAAATCGTAGACAATAACCTTGAAAATAAACAAATTAAGTTTTTGGAAAAATGACACAAAGTGCAATAGAATGTTAATTACTAACATTTTTTTTCAATGCATATTATAAATTGTAATAATATAAATTTATTGAAATGATATACTTTTGAGGGTAGCTAGGAATGAAAATCAGTCAAAAATAACGAAGAAATATTAGAGTAATCCTGAAGAATAAAATTTGTACATCATTCTGCAATACCTTGATAATCAGTCCCAGACCGAGGAACAGAAATGGATAGACTATTCATTTGATATAATAGACTTGAAGTTAATGTAGAAGAATTCGCACTTCGGACAAAATCGAGGGCCAAGCACCAAATGCGTGATGAATATGTGTTCGTTAAAGCCGAAGGAGCTTTAACAAAAGAGAATTCACAATCAGCAAATTACAGTTGCCGATGCTTGACCTTTAATTCTAGAAGATCTGTGCGCAAATGTGGAGGAAGTACAAAGGCCAAGCGCGTAGGGCGAGGTAAATACATTATCGAGCGCGAAGCGCGAGATGTAACATACGTGCGCTAGCACGCGATGAGAATGTGCCACATTTCTTCTTTTTTTCTTAGGAAAAAAACTCCCTCTATTAGGAATCAAATTCATTTGATACCTAATATAATAATAAATATAATAGATATCTATATCAAATAAAAAAATATTACACTTTCAATAAAAATGGTTTATTCATTTATATTTGTTCAATAGTAGAAAACTGGAAATTGCATAGTGGAAATATAAGGATTTATTGAGGTCTGCAGCAGTTGATTAATGAAAGGTTATAGAAATAAAAAAACTGTCGAATTGACCATTTAAATATGAGAACGCGATTATCGCCTTTCTGAGGTGTCATATAATGTTTATTTATAATCAAAAACAACTTAATACATTATGTTGATAATTGCGACACCTTCAATTTCTTCCTTCACATTAAAAATACTTTGTCAAGCACATCACGTTCCATATTAAAATAATTCGGATCTTTATGAGGGATCAATTTATCAATTTTTAGTTGAAGATTACTTCAAACCGGCGAAAAAAAATATATATAACGAAAAACCTTTCAAAGTACTTCGATAAAACATTTTTCCAGACTCGCGATCATATTCCCAATAAACAAAAATCTGAGTTTCGAACAATTGCTTAAGTTCGGCCAAAGAATGACTGAAGTGTCTCAGTGAAGTGGTGTTAAAGTAGAGGGAAAGTATATGGCTTTATCAAGCATATCGATGTATTCTTCATAACGTGAGATGAAATTTTTATATACCATTGAACTATAATCATTTTCGTAAAATATATGTATATATAATTGAAATTCCGGAATTTTTCTTCAGTATATTTAATTTTATTATGATGCATTAACTGTTAATTGATTTTTATATCATACCAGCATTATTCAAATAGTAAAGTAAGAAATTGCCTCATGTGCCATATATTTGTTATACTTTGGAAAGTCAATGAGTATTCAGAATCAGAATCACTAATATGCGATCCTATAAAAGAGTTTCTACCATATGCTGGGTGAAGTAATTGTTGCGACAGAGGTGGTGGTTATTGCTGAGCAGGTGGTTGTTGCAGAGGTGGTGGTTGTTGCGGTTGTTGTGGTGGTGATTGTTGCGGAGGTTGTAGTTGTTGCTGGAGTTCTCTTACATTCACCCCAGTAACTCGATAATGTGCTGATCTGAAAGGTGCCCTCCATGCTATTTGATTTGATTGAGATCGAGTTGAGAGTGGGCTTGGAGCTGAGCTTAATGGGTGTTGAACTTGATTTTGGGCTGTTTGTGTCTGAGGATTATTTCTTGGTGGTGATGAAGTTCGTGAACCAGCAAAACATTTTTTGAACTGTGCACTCAATTCTGTAAAAAAAATTGAGATTTTCAAAGTTTTGTACAGCGCATACATATGTTATAGTAAAATTTAACACTTATAAATAATTATTCAATATTCATAACTACAAAAAAACGTCTGCTTGGAAGCACATTTATACTCGCTAAATCTGAATGAGAAGCTTTCAACGTAGTAGTCCAGAGTTAGAGAGTAATGTATAAACGTCAGATATTATTTCAAAATTTACCAATAGATATTTTCTCTTCGTGGGGATTTATCCTCCACCTCAAATTCAATAGAAGCATCATAATGCAAACAAAAATATATTTTCAAATTTAAACTGTTTAAGTTTGAAGAAATTATCATCGCGTATAGTTTTAAATAGTTAGAAATTATTTTGAATTGTATTTACATTTTTCAAATGACCAATATTGGCCCCATATATGTACGTCCAAATGAAGAAGGAACAAATTATCGCATTAATATTAGAAGGTGTTAGCATTTTTGTAAGATAGGTTAAAATTACCGTTTTTTGTTCACGTTTTGGGGTTTAACTTTGTCTTTTGCTCTATCTCTTGAATCGCTCTTTAACCTGGAGGTTCGCTCTGGGCCTAAGTTGTCGAGAATTTATCCGTTCAGAAATTCGCATATTTATCCCTATTTAAAAATAAGCATCGACAGGGCGCTAAACAGTAAATCCCTTTTGAATAAAAAATTATGAAATGTATCAACTTGATTTATTAAAATACTGTTAGTTTCGCCAAATAATAAAGGTCTTGGCAGCAATAACGTTGGATGAATAAAGAAAATTTTGTTTAGAATTATGTACATAGTATGTCAGATAACAAAGTACATCAAAATATACTCACACTTCAAACAAAGATTCGACGGAAATAAATTTTTGTTATCCAACGACATTTCTGTCGTGAATTCAATCAGTGAATTTATTTTAAAAAAGTGCCTGAATAAATATAAATGTCACCTACATAAATTAAGAAGTTTTGAAGAATGTTGAATGTTGGATATATTGCTTGCGTTAATAAAATACATAGTAGTTACATCAGATGAATGTATAAAAATATATTGATCTATAACGATATAACAATTATATAAAAAATCTGCTTGCTGCATGGGCACATTATCACTATACGCGACTCTCTTCGCTTGCTTTACGCTGGATTTTTTATATGCGCATTTATATAATTCTCTAATGAATTACGTAATGACAAAAATTTATGTTTTTCAATTTTCAAAAGAATTTGTAATGTTTAAGCGAAGAACGGTGAGTTTTATCAAAAAATAGTTGAAGGGGATTTTGTAGGCCTTTTTAAAAGAAAGAATTTTTTACTAAAATAATTTTCTTTATAACTCGCTATGTTTGGCTGATAACTTGAATTTTTCATCTTGCAATAGCATTTTCAATGTTTGATAAGAAAAATCACGAGTTTGATCAGAAAAAGGTTAATAATGATTTTATAGATCTTATTGAAAGCTGCAAATAATTTTTTCGTAAGTTGCATAGCTTGGACGAAAATCAAAATTTTTGATTTTTTAAAAAGCATTTTCGTCGGATAAAACCAGTACTGTTGGTAAAAAATCGCTGGTTAATTTATTTTCAAAAATAAACTAAATAGGAAAAAAAGCTCTGAAATATCGCTTTGTATTTTTGTCCAGAATTATCTGATGAAACTTTAAACACAACACAAATAGATTTAGGTATTTTGTTCAACGAAAATAAACAAGAAAATTTATCACTGTGATCCTTAACTTCTAAATACCTTGTATCGATTTAATCCCGGATACGAGTCCCCTAGCCTGTCCAATACAGCACACCTTTTGTGCTCAAAAAAAGGTTTTTGTTGTTTTGGAAAATTGGCAAAGATGTAGCCTCCGGAAGCTACGACCACGATCGTTCCCCGAGCGATCGATCCCGACGTGACCGAAAGTAATACATCATCCATAAGTTAAAAAAAACGCTCCATAGCAGTGTTAAAAAGAAGTTTGAAGTGCAGAAAACGCGCAATCACTCTTGTTAGACGAGTCAATGAAGAGAGATTGCTGATCGTAGAAAGCTTACAGTGTGCGTGATGAACTGAAATGGACTGCTGCTCGAATTCCTTATACTTTACTTGGGGAGGGTTAGTCGGAGAAGTTTTATCGTGACAATGAAACGCTGGCCAGTAAACATCACTCGATGAAGGCTATTCGGGGTCATTTCACCACAGACTCTGCTAAGCCAAATCTCGAGTATCCATTTCTCTAGTGGCATTATCATCTGGATTTTCCTTTGTAGGGATGTAGCGCCAAAAAAATTTGAAGAGGGTTCGCTGGATCTCCGAAATTCGATTGGCGACAGAAATCGGCTAACAGGAAGGATCATCTGTCTGAATATAATAGAGAACGCTTTGTGAGTCCGACGAAGCGTACGTGACCGCATGAGATAATTCCAATTCCTCGCGTACGGAATTAATAAATCGAACCACAAGCGCAGTAGCGCAAGATTCCAGTCTAGGGATAGTGATGGTTTTGATAGGTGCGACGCCAGCCTTGGATGTCATAAGTTGTGCATTGCAGGTTCTCTGTGAGATAGGCACTCGGATGTAAGCTACAGCGGCAAAGTCATGTTTGCTGTCATCCCCAAAACCGTGGATTACTATTCTATTTTTATTACTGTAATCTCAGCAGAGACTCTTCTAAGGTGCGGATACAGCCTTGTTGAAGAGAAAAGCGCACAATGTATGTGCCCGTGTTTTAGCGTCTAAGTCCGTTCGTGAAAGCTCGCTCACATTCCTGATCCTTGAGAGAAATAAATGAGGAAATATTTACTTCCTCTTGTTCCCAGAATCGTTTCAGGAGGCTAGCAAGGTTGTCCCTTTGACGAACAATTAAAGTCATCACGGTTCTGGAATAGCCCGATTCATCTAAAGGTGTAGGGGATCCGACATGACGAATCACAACCCGCCTGAAAACGAATCAAAAGGCGACAGGAGCCTTTTTTGATCCTTGACGAATTGCATCCAGAAGAGGTGAGCCGTAAACATCAGCGCCTAAAACCACATCGATGGGTTGGGGTACAATGAACTTTGGATCCAGTAAGAGAAGCTTCTGGATCTGATGCCAATCCCTACCCGCAACTTCCTCCGATGGAGCGATCAGACGAAGATCGCGAAGAACAAGAGCATTCACTTTGACAAGTAACAATGATTGCCGAGATTCGAGAGGAAGGGCCACGCGTCTAGGAGCAATCACGATTGGTTTATTTCCAACTGTGCTAATAGAAATATTGATCGCCTGTTGTGGTTAACCGAGATTTAAACAAATCCGTGGGACAAAGAGCTGGTCTCAGAGCCAGGGTCGAGGAGAGCTTGTTCAAAATTGGTTTCCATTCGAGGTCTTCACAGCGCCTTGTGCTGTAGCAAGTAGAACTTGTCAGAAAGAGGCCGAATAATCGGAATCCGAATACAACCGGACTTTATTAGTGGTTGAGGTGTCCGAGTCTTTAGTCGAAGGCTTTTTACAAGTCATGTCTTCACGAAGTGTGATATGATGCTGTTCATAGCATAGACGTTAGCAAGCCGTCGAAGGGCAGTTCCGCCTCCCATGACCCATCTAGTAATAATCAAAGCATGAACGTAGTCGAATCGCAGTTTGATACCTATCAGGAGCATTAGGCCTATGTCACTCTTGAAAATGACCGATGAAGTTGTTTCGGTTACATGCAGAACAAGAGGGATTGACCGATGTAGTTAAGAACTGCGACTTCAGTTTTCGAGCCTGGCGAGGTGTTCTAGGTTTAGGCGGTGGACCTGCCCCTGGATTCACTCATTAGCGCATACAACGTTTCGTGAGAAGATGGTTCTTCATATGTGTGATCGAAGTTACCAATGACAAATTGCTCTTCAAAAGGTCCATGACTCTCATGATGAGACATGTTCACGAATCCTTATGAATTGTGTAACGTTTGTAGATCGGCAACCAATCTCAATGACAAAACAGAACCCCACTCAGGGATTTCATTTTGCGGACATAGAACAACAGCAAATGAGAATGCAAGAAAGAGAGTTTGAACATCCATTGCAATGCGGAGACCTCGGAAAAAGTCCGAAGTTAGCTTCTCAAACTTTAATCAAGATTTAGGCAAAGATGAATACTAAAACAACAGGACAAAAATTTATAATCCGTTATTTTAAATAAGTTATTCATGCCTGAGAGGCTATCTTATGGCCCTTGAAATGTTGCAAGCAGTCCACATTCAGAATGTTTGTCATGCCTGAGTGCTGGTCTCGAGGCGTTCGCAATGTTGAAAACAATCACACAGTCAGTAAGTACGTTTGTGATGCCTGAGAAACTGTCTTGAGGCGCTCGAAATGTTGCAAACATTCCATCAGCATTATGGTTGTCATGACTGAGAGCCTGTCTTGAGACATTTGCAAAGTTGAGAACAATCACACAGTCAGTGAGTAAGTTTGTCATGCCTGAGAGCCTGTCCCGAGGCGTTTGAAATGTTGCAAACAATCCACCAGAATTGTGATTGTCATGCTTGAGAGTCTGTGTCAAGACTTTTGCAACGTTGATAACAATCACACGGTCAGTAAGTAAGTTTGTCATGTCTGAAAGCCTGTCTCGAGGCGTTTCCAATGCTGCAAACAATCTATCATCAATATGTCTTTCATTCCGGAGAGCCCGTCTTGAGGCGTTTGCAATGTTGCAAAAAATCACTCAGTCAGTAAGTAAGTTTGCTATGCCTGAGAGCTTGTCTCGAGGCGCTCGCAATGTTGCAAACAATCCACCAGCATTGTAGTTGTCATGCCTGAAAGCCTGTCTCGTGGCATTCCCAAAGTTGCGAACAATTTACCAGCATTTTTGTCAATTCAAGTTCCAAGATATTCAAAAGATGATTTTAAACATAAATCCAACATGAATCTTGAGGAAGACTGTTCCAGTCTCCCGAAACAATAAACAAAATTGATGTCTATGAGAATAACTATAAAAATTATGGGAATAATAAATTTCTCAGAAATATCTCAATAAACTTCTCATCTTTTCAATACGTTCTTTCTTTTAAGTTTCAATTTCTCTTTGTAAAACGTTCCTTTCTTATGATTGATTTTCAAAATATTAAAAATATTTCTACGAATTTCCAGAAATTTAGAAAACTTGAGATCCTACAAACATTAAATATCCGAAAAAAAGAACTCAAACCTGTATAGTTTTAAATTCACAATATTCGAATAATTTAACGATTAAATATTATATTTCTTAAAGTTATTAACTTCAAAATTAAATTTTTAATGAACAGTGTCAACGCACAAAATGTCAAATCTGTTAGATATGTCAATCTAAACAACCGACACTTTGCGAATGGTTCAAATTGCATACTTAAATCTTAAAGCTTCAAAGCTGAACTTTAAAGTGCACAAAAGCACGCAGCCTGCGAGAATTCCACATCAAAATTGTTCAACATTGCACGTCATGTAATTATAATGACATTTAAAGTAATGGGACACATTTTTTCACTAATAGTCAACAAGATTCTGACAGTATGTGAAATCTGACGAAAATGAGATAAAAAATAAGCCTCTATGTGAATTTTTATTCCTTATAATTCATGCGATATTTTATGAGCATAATTCATTGCAATCTCAGTCTATTTTAAACTCGATTTCGAAAGGCATTCCTTTTTTCACAAAAAATTTCATTCCACATACGTAAGATATCTTCACTATTAAAACTTTTCTGAAAGACATTAATAGCAATGCATTCTTCAAAACGTCAAACAATCTGCTAAAACCTTGAAATTTCAAAAAACTTACTTTAAGGTCAGGCTCCCCTCGCCAACCCAGTATCCGGCTCGAAAGACCAAAATATTTTGAAATAATGACGAACTGGCGTGGGGTAGCGAAGGAATCATGTTCAGTCATGTCAAAGTCAACGAAAATAAACAAGACAATTTATCACCGTGATTCTTAACTTCTAAATACTTTTTATCGATTTATTCAGGGATATGACTCCCCTAGCCTGTCCAATACAACACTCCCTGTGTGCCCAAAAAAAGGTTTTGGTTGTTTTGGAAAATTGGCAAATATGTAGCTTCCGGAATCTACGACCACGGTCGTTCACCGAACGATCGATCCCGAAGCGACCGGAAGTAATACGGACCGAAGTCACTATATTAGCCTACACCTTGATTGAAAACTGAACAGAGCAGAAAAAGGGTCCGAGCCTGCTCAACAAAAGAAGCCTCACGCTACTACTTGAGTTCCCATACAACGAAAAGGTAGTGCCCGAAACTTAAAAATAGAAGGAAAACTTTAAAGAGAATAAGCATTGGGCGGAGACCATGTTATGATCAATGAAACCTGAAGGTCAATCAAAAGGGGAACTATAACAGCAAACAGATTATTAACAGTGCAATACTTCTCCCATAACTTTGTTTGATGAAAATAGGCTAAGAAGACAAAAACTCTAAATGATCGCTTGAAGGAATTTAAGATTGTTTCAGATAGGAAGAGAACAATACTGAATTCTATTTGCGAGACTCAAAATGCCAATGATTGTAGAATGATTGCATTTGTTCTACAAAAAATTATAAATATTGTACTTTGGCCACAGTAGAAAAATCTCATACTTTCTATTAATAATAATATTATATATTACACTTACGAATAGAATTCAGGAAAACCAAAAACACAAGGAATACAGAGCCAATAACGATCTTCATTGTTTTACGATGGAGATACTGACTTAAAACTGAGAACGGTGAATAATAAATTGTTTGATTATATTCACAGCTAATCAGTTATGTATATAACCTTCATCCGATTACTCATTAGCCTTACGTATATAATAAATATCAGAAGTTATCAATTTGAACTTCATCAAAATCATCCAATAACGTCACAGTTTTTGGATTTAAAAAAAAAGATGCTTTCAGATTTTTAATTAGTGTTGAGTATTTTTGAGGTTGATAATTTAAGAGTGTCATGGAAGAGATTGTTGATCTATGACTTCTGAATGTTAGAAACTAGCTTAAGTACCCGTAAATTATTCAGAACTGACAAATAAAAAATAGATTATAAAAGAACGTTACTGTGTACGATTTTGATCTTTATTGACACAATAAACAGGCAATAATGCGAACACTTCTAATGGCATACGTTACCTCTACCTTGAAGATAATGTGTATTTACAACTTACAGCTTCAAAACGTAAAAATTAGAACGCTGTACAATGTACGCATTAATTTATTAGTAACCGATATCAATAAAGAATTATTCATATTTCTACCAGTTAACTTGAGTAAAATAGACCTATGATTTTTTTTCCTATTACATTAAGAAAATGCTAAGATCTCACTATTTCAATTATAATAGAATAATTATAATAAAAAAAGCGTATTTGAATGTGTGATCTAATTTTTTTTGTAGCTTCACGTCCTTCAACTGGCGATTGATTTATGTACAGAATATGAAGGTTTTGGATAAAGGGAACAGAAAGAAAAGAACGCTGATGATCATATTCGCTGCATATCTGCATTTTCATTGATCTTAGTAAAGCATTCACGGCAAGAAAGCCCTGTAAGGAAACAGATGTTACACACAGCATATAAGATTACAAACATTGATTGGAGGTGCACAGAAAATTCTTGGCTTATTTTGTGTCAGATATTAATCCAACATTGAAAAGCAGCATTTTTAAGTCAAGGAAAAACTTTCATCAAGTTGCTAAACAAAAGAAAATTATGTAAAGTTGCTCTGGTAGCGGCTGTAGCAAGACCTGAAAAAACGAGCCGCGGGAAAAGTTTGCCCAGCTTTTTTCTGTGTGCATATTGTATTTTCATACGTATATAAAGAAAGGAAAGTTTCACGAGTGCCTTTAATAATTAGGCTATTCTAATAAAAGTATGAAGGAATAATATAAATAATATTTAATTAACGGAACGTCAATAACCTATCGAGGTTAGTCACAGGGACGTAACAGTAGAAATGAATTAACGAATAATAAGTTTATTCCTTTATTGAAACTACGCTTATGTTTTATTTTGAGATAAATAAGTTTAATTTGAAACCTTTTTTTAAAGGATATTAAGCGCTCAAGCATATTTTCTAGTATTCTTAGCAAATCATTTCCTTTGTGATTAAATTGGATCAACTTTAGGAAGCTTATCAACGCTTTATACTTCAAGTAAAATAAGAATTTTGAAATATCATATGAATAATATAAAATTATTGATTTCTGGTGAAGAATACTTTTGTAGTTTGCGAAAGGAGAAGCTTGACATTTAATTCAATTTCCTAATTAATATCCTCAATCTAAGCTTCCTATGGATGAAAATATTCTGCACCTTAATATCGGGCCAAAATTTGACGTAAAATAAGCAGAGCTTCTTCTACGGATCTTTTTTTAAATTGAGGAGTAATAAGAAGAGTGATAGAAGCAATAAGAGAAGGTGAAACTATGAGAATAAGAAATGTACTTGTGATAGATATGAGTTTTGCACGTTCTGAAAGGTTGTCTAACCAAAAATATTTGTACTATGCTCATCAAATTTCGTTTTAAGATTTCAAAAGAAATAGAAGGCCTGATATTATTAAGTCATCCAACTCAGGTTCATCAAGATTTATTTGAAGAATTGCTGTAAGTTGCAGCATTGTATTAGCATAACCAAATAGATAAGAACTACAACAAGGAAATATCTCCGGGTGGAGTCTTACATCATGTTTATCATGCCTGGAGTACTGAAAAAGTATATGGATATAATAGGTATAAAAACCTAGAATTTTCAGATTCACGCGAGAAAAAAAAAATTGCCTTCAAGTTCCGAAATAAGTAATATGATGTGAAGAAATTCACCAAGTGTATTTAATTTTCTTATACTTGAATAATTGTTAATTAATTGCTATACTTTAGTTGAACTATTTCAATAATGAGGTAAGGAATTATCTTATATGCCACAAAATTTGTCACACTTTGGAAAGTCAATCATTTTGCTGATAAATCACAACATGTCCATTCGGTACATCTATAGTATGTTCAACACGTATATTCCCAAGTTCTACTTTTGGCTGCGGCAGTGAATGTTGCTGATGTATTGCTTGTTGCCGAGGTAGTTGTTGTTCCTCAATTGGTTCTTCTGGTGCTTCAGGTAGCTCTGTTAATGCCAAATTCCTCATTTCTTTATGTTTACGCCATCCTATTTTTGCTGATGTGGATCGAGCTAGGGTTGGACGTGGATATCGGGGTCTTCTTGGCGATGAAGTTCGTGTACAACCAAAGCATTTCGTGAGGAACTGCTCACTTAAATCTGTAAGAAGACAATTGAGATTTATAAAATGTTGTTCATTAAAAAAGTATATGTTATCGACATTTAACATTGATGAATAATTAATCAAAGTTGTCAAGAATTAAACGTCTTACTGCAAACAAAATCATACTCGCTAGATCTGAATAAGAAACTTTTAACTAAACAAGTCCAGATTTAGAGAGCAATGTCGCAACTTGAAATATTATTCCAAACTCTGGCGAAACCCCTCGTGTTTCTTCAGTATATGAAGCGACGTAACGATGACAGCTTTTCTCATCCATCTCAAAAGTGCCTTGGCATATTTTTGGCATGCGGGAATGGCTTTAAGGTTATGAACCAGTGATAAGTTCGCACCTCCGAGATCAACGATCACAAGGACAAATACTTTAATTGAATATTCTGCGTACAGTCGTTTAAACTCCTTTTTAAGGTCTTGATACCTCTCCCCCTTTTCTTTCTCCTTGGCAGTGATGTTGTAGTCGGCCGGAGCCGAGAATTTGATCACGAATATGGTTCGTTCCTTGAAGTTTTGGAGAACAATGTCAGGCCTGGAGTGTGCAACGGAGACTGCGGTCTGAAAATCGTAGTTCCAGAAAATGTTGCACTTGTCGTTTTGGACTATTGACTCTATCTCCCTTGGAGCGTTAGGCAGGGCAGGGTCGCGGCCAACAACGTAAGAGCGACAAAGAAGGTAATAAAGCATTCTTAGGGCTG
Source organism: Andricus grossulariae (assembly GCA_011634705.1). NCBI lineage: Eukaryota > Metazoa > Arthropoda > Insecta > Hymenoptera > Cynipidae > Andricus > Andricus grossulariae. The sequence goes on along the minus strand of JAABKJ010003706.1, from coordinate 5,781 downwards.
CATTGTCTTTGTAGATATACGCTGTTCCCGTATGAGTGGGACGCCCAGATAGTATGTGTTCTAGGTACTCTGCGTGTGCATGGCACGCTTTGCATCTGTCGCTGGGAACTTCTTGACATAAAATGCGGTCAGGGTATACTAAGGTGGAAATGACACCGTCCATTTCAGCCTGATCTTGCGTCTTAGGAAGAACCTGCATGTCAGTGCTCCCCCTTGTCCTCAAATCTCGATCATCTTTTATAAGGTGCCTGCTTTCCGCGGTCGGTCGGCGGTCGGTTGATTCGTCCACTCAATGTGGGGGTTTCACCAGTTCGTCATCGTGTTGCGATCTTAATTATTTTCAGCACCCCGAACTCTATGGAGATCGGATTTGTTTGCCGACCAACTGTGGGGTACTCTGCGCGTTCTATCTTTTTGAACCGCATCTACAACTTTTTTATGGTTTGGTGGTGTCATTGTCGTTCCCACGAGCATCTACGCCTAGTTTCCATTTAGGTTTCCGCAGGGTTGTCACGCCTTCGGTTAGGGGTTATTCCTTCAGGACCATCCTTGGACTATTCTCCGCGACTGCTTATTAATTATTGTAACCATATTCAGCAGAAACCCTTGGTACAGGGACCCTCTATCCGCAACCCGAGGACGCGTTCGGTGTCTTTGTCGTAGGCCCTTCGGTTCGATTCCACAGAAATCGAAACCGAAACCCAATTTCAAATAAAATATATTTTAGTTATCTTCCGGAATATACCATCTTGAAAAATAATGGTAATAGAATGAGGTATTTTGTAGTACTAGGAAAACCTTGGTTTGATAAAAATAGGCCTGATAGAAACAAACTTTAAAATATCGCTTAGAAGAATTTATAATAGCATATACTTTTAGATAGGAAGAGAACAATTAAAAATTGGTTGCGAGTTTTAAATTATCCATGATTGCGAAATGATTGCACTTGTTATATGAAAAATAGACAAAATTCATCGGTCACATTTTAAATACATCTAACACTTCTCATCAGTATTAATATTGTATATTACACTGAGAAAAATGTTTGTTTGATTCAAGAAAACGAATTTGTTTTCATGCAGTTTTTTTTTAACAGATTTTTATTTAAATCAAACCATTTTCATACAAATCAAGCACAATTGATTGAAATTAATTTAGAACTATATTTAAAATAAGGTAACACTTATTTTACCCTGTATTGAAAAAATTATTAATCTCAGATTGATAAAAAATTTATTTCATGTAATGAAAATTAATGTGAGTAAAATAAAATTTGCTCAAAATTAACAAAATTTGGAAAATTCAAGTATGGGTTTTGTTTAAATCAAATAAAATGTATTAAAACCATTTTTTTTGTCTGAAGCCATTTAATATTTTTCTATTTTAGACTTACGAATAGAATTCAGGAAAACCAAGAATACAAGGGTGACAAAGCCAATAACGATCTTCATTATTTGATGACAGAGTTACTGATTGGTAACTGAAAACAGTGACTGATACATTTTTATAATATATTCGCGGCTATATGAAACTACTATCAAATTATTCAATAGCGTAAAAGTTGTTTGTTTATTCATATTGGTCTGACTTTTCGTATAAAGTAAATACCATTGCAGAACAAAAACAGACCTTCAGAAAGACAATTAGTGTAAAATATTCTTTAAGTTTATAAAATAAAAGTGTCACGGGAAAAATATTGACCTTCGACGTCTGAATGTGACAAACTAGGTTTAGTACTCGTAAATCAATCAGAATTCACAAATAAAAAAGCTTGATTCGAAAGAACGATACTGCGTACAATTTTCACACATTACTAAACAATGAGAAAACACCTCATATATTTTATGTACCTTATTTTATTCATTTCAAAAACAACCAACAATATTTGCCATATGCTCATCAAATTTCGGTGAACCTATTCCAATTTTCATTTTTCGCATGCAGCACACACCGATTTTCGGTGATCGTGAAAACGCTCTGAAAATAATCTAATTTATTTATGTATGCGATAATTCATTCATAAACAAAATAACTGAAATTGGCTAAAATAGATTCACGATTTTTTTCCATCTTCAAATGAGACAATCCCATACTTCAAGTATATTAAAATAGTATAGATAAAGTATACCTAAAGTATACCTCAAGTACGGCTGATTCCTAGACATAATAAAAATAACAGCATAAAAAGATTTAATCAAATTTCAGAAGTAACAAATAATATTCTTAAAAATTGTGAAAATCATGATTATGGAGCTCTATTTTCATGTACTTCAGATACTTGATTATCTCCCATCAGCAATAATACGGCTATACATACCATATTCATACTTTTTCTATAATTTAGACATGATCTACGTACTTAAGATATACTCAAGAGATATACTCTGACCATACTTTGACTGAACATCAGCTATACTTTATCTATACCCAGATGTTTTCCTAGATCAATCACACACGAAATTTTTTCCACACGGTATAACTACAGCAATGTTTAGAGATGCAGAATACATGAAAACAAGTGCCAAAATAGCACATGATACGAAAACAGTCAAAAGAAAGAATCGTTTCTCTAAAAAAAGTTCTAGAAAAATATCACTTGACAATTTCTACTCCGCAACTTTACCCTTCATTCTAAAATCTCATATAATACTTGCGACAATATTATCATTATTAAAAAAATGAATTAAAATTTCAAAATATATTTTGGTATGGATGTATACTATATGACTTAGAGTAGTGGCAGCCATATTGAATAATATTCGCTTCATAATTTCTTTTTATTAGTGTTTGAAATCATTCTTAATAACTTATCGCAGTGAGCTTTTTATGTTTTTGACCTGAAACTATATTTTTTAAATAAGTTTCATAACGTCTTTTTATCAACATTAGGGGAAAAATTGTATTCCTCTTAAAGAACTGAGTTATTAATGGTAAAAATGGTATAATATTTAAAAAAAAGATTTTTTTATATCAACAACATTTCTTCCATGGTGATCTCCACCCCTTTATTTTGTTTTCTCGTACTTATTAAAACAGAGAAAGTTCTTCAAAAATGTTAAGTTATTTTTCTTCAGGTTTTAACTTACTGTCAAATATACATAAAAGTTTTTCAACAACTCTCGAGATAATTTCATTAGATAGTGCAGTTTTCAGTAGCCTATCTCTCAAAAACGGATAGCCTAAAAAACTCGCAATTTTGTATATTTATTTTGTTGCCTAATTCTGCTATGCTCATTAGATTATGATAAGGGCATAATGCGTTAAATTCAAAGATAAGAAATAGTGTTCTCCTTTTATGTTTGAAACGTCAGATTGTATAACTTGACATTTTACCTTGATGTAATGTGCCTAACGTTTACACATTTCGAGCAAAGAAGATAAAAAATGGTGTGTGAAAGTATGAAATAATATTTGCTCATAATTTTAAGTCCTTCAATTTGCGAAGGGACCAAATAAATTATTATTATGAGAAAACTCTCAAGATTTATGTACAGGAAATGAAGCCTCTCAGGTAAAAAGCTGGCTTTATTTTGAGTAGGGTATTGACCTAAAATTATGACGCAGTATTATTGGGTTAAAAAATACTTCGGTTGAATTTTCAGAAGAAAAAAAGTTACATAAAGTTGCCCCACCAACGACTCCTGTAGGCTCTGAAAATAAGAACGCAGCAAAAGTTAACCTAGCTTTTTTCTGTGTGTATATTGTATTTCAATACGTATATAAATACAAATAAAAACAAATGAAAACAAATATCTTGAAAAACTAGACTACTCTTTCAAAATAATAAAATAATGATGAGAATGATATTTTATTAACAAACGAAATAACCTATCGAGGCTAGTCACAGTTAAATGCCAGTAAAAATTAATAAATTGATAATAAGTTTATTCTATTGTTGAAACCATGCTTATATTTTATTTTCAGATGAATCAGCTTAATTCCAAAAATTGTTGCGAAAGTGTTAAAGTCAATGCTTAAACACATTCTCCAGTATTTGTAATTTTTTGTGTCAGTTCATTGAATCAACTTTAGCAAGCTTATCAATGCTTTGTACCTTAAGTAAAATATGAATTGCGAAATATCATATGAATATTGTAAAACGATTCATTGCCGTTGAAATTCAAGTTTCTAATTTGAGAAAACAGCCGTTCGAACCCTATGGATAAAAATATTCTGACTCTTAATTTGGTCCACCATTTGACGCAAAATGAACCGAGCGTTTTTATATAGATAAGAATCATTTTTGGTCAATAATGCTTCTGTTTAGGAATATTACATGCATAAATTGATGTTTCTATGTATTTATGGGTGATTACCAAAAAGTTCACCATTTTAGGCAATGATATATATGTGAACAATGCTTATTTCCACGATTAATTTGATTTTTACCGAACATTTTACAAAAAATATTAGAAAAAGTATTGATCATTATTAACTTTCATTAGTATTCAAAGCTGATAAATCGATATTTTACTATACTTAAATATTCTCAAGTATAACACTAATAATTTTCAATCGCAAAAAACTTGTGGGGCAGACTTGGAAGGGATTTTTTAAACCCTCAACTCAAAAATATAGTACTCCAGTCTTGATTTTTATCTTTTTAAAATTCAAATTAGTGATATCTGTGAATCTCAAATATTTAAGCAATGGTGGTAATATTATTTGCAAAATTTTCATTTTAAATTTGTAACTTGGAAAAGATGCTTAACAATGCTCATTTTTAGAATCCCAGGGGGAATTCATCATTTTGAGACTGTTTCTTTATCATTTTGAGTATCGTTGAGTGCTGGGCTGAGTTGCTACAGCCCCAGAAAAAATAGGAGTTCCGGCGGACTAGACTAGACTACTATACTCTGTTCCCGAGAGAAGGTCCTACAGACGAGCATGAGGATTGTGGTTTCTCGATGCAGGAGTGTCCTTACCCTTTTTTTGACACGTGGTTTCTTAATTTCTCTTCTTATTGGTCCCTTGGTCCGAGATGAATATTTATTATCTTCCTTGAGTGTCTTTGTCAAAATTTTCGAAAGATTTTTACCAGATGCTAGCCATAAAAGAAGAGGACCTCACTGCGTGCAAGTCACGAGTTACAAAAAATAAAAAGGCAAAAATTAATATTTCTCCAATCATCGACTCAAAAGTAATATATACGGAATGTGCAGATTATTCCAGACTGTCGACCGATGTCGTAAATCAACCAAGAAAAGAGTTTTTCATGAAGTTGAAGGACTTCACTTCTGATTGGCTGAAACATGTCAAGAAATCCCGCCTCCTTGACAAAATTTAACAATAGGCTGCGCGAAGAAAACCAAAATTGGTCGTTCTTCAGGACCTTCTCTCGGAGAACAGAGTATAGTCGATTCCTATGGATTTCGAGTCGCTGAGTTCGAATCCCTGGTCCGAATTCCGCCATCAGGACTTGTTTTTTTCTAACCTCAAAAGCATAGTTTTTTTGACATTCTATATAATCAAAAACATGTTATAAAAAGCGAGACTTAGTTTTGCAATTATAATAGTGAATTCAGATTCAGCGGCCGAAAGTGCATGGAAATTGTCTTATTTGGCTCGTTGGGTCAAACACTCTGCGTGGCAAGAGGGGGATGTAGGGAGAACTAAACGTATTTTTTACATTCTCATCTAAATGAGAAGGTATTGGTTTTCTGTGAAAAATGACTTTCGCGGATTCAATCAAATGTCGACGTTGTGAGGCCCCCTGAGTCAGAAAAAACGGTTTTTACGAAGGTGTCTGTCTGTCTGTCCGTCTGTCTGTCTGTAGTCTGT